>PITA01002818.1:0-151855 GCA_004023965.1 Spilogale gracilis | reverse complement strand
GGGTTTATCCTTGGGGATACTGTGGGCCTACCTTGCGGATACAGCATTTACCAGGCAGGAAGCACCTTATTTGCTGTGTTTCTCTGTTAAATATCATCTCCCCCTGAGGCCGCATTTCTCTGGGCCCCCCGAAAGCAGACTCCTCAGGCGAACAGTTTGTAGATCCTGTCCCATTTCTCTTCCTGCTCTCTTGAGCTCTCTCCATGAGGCTTTCGTTTCCAGCCCTCTTCCCCTTCTGCTCTCACGCAGGTCACCCCGACCAGCACTGTCCCACCCGATGGTCAGTTGGGGGCCTCATCTTACTCAGACCATCCACAGCATTTGGCTCCCTTCAGAACACCCATTTGTTTCTTGGGATGTCAGTTTGCTGTGACACTCTGTGTGGGCAGCCCCCTCCCAGGTGACCTCTGTAATTGGGGTTCCCATTTCTCTGCCTCTACCTACTATCTTCCTCTCCTCATATCACATCCTGGGTGATCTTCTGCAGCTGTGCACTGGAAATGCCATCCATATGCTGGTAAATTCCAGACGTGGTTTCCCACCCTAAACCTCTCCTGAACCCCAGGCCTAGGTATCCATCCATCCGCTTAACCTCTTCATGTATTTGCCCAATAAGCTCCCTAGACCTGGAAACCAAACGATTTCCAGCTCTTGCCCCCTCCCCAAACTCTCTCTGGTCTGCAGACAACCAGTACTGAACTCCCCGTTGCTCAGGCCAATGCACTTGGACTTAGCCCTCCTACTTTTCTTTTCTTCTCCGTTCCCTGTCCAGCTTGTTAGCAACTTCAGTTGACTCTACTTCTAAAATAAACCTGGCATGTAACCCTTTATGACCTCCTTCACTGCTAGCACCCCATGTGCCCGCTTACGGCCCGGTGCCTGGGCTGGACCATTACACAAGCCTCCGTCTGGAGGCAGCTCGTCTGCCTTCAGCCCCCTAGAACCTGTTCTCCCTCTAGTGGCCTGGGCAGATCTTTTAAAACTGGTTCTAAAACTTGGGTAGATATCAGAAGCCACCAAGGCACTTGGGGGAAAATGAAGATCCAGTCTCTCAGTAAGTCTCTGCCCCTTGAGTTCATTGTAGGTCATAGACGCCCAAATCTGAGAGCCACTATTTTAACACAGAAGCCAGATGAAAGCTTCCTAAAGGCTGACTTGAAGTGAAACCCCTTCACAGGGGCCCACGTGGCTTGAGAGCCTGCCGCCCCCTCGACCTCATCTTCTGTCTCTGGTCCCCTCACACCCTCCGTCTCAGCCACAGCGACCTCCTTGCCATGCGTCTCTGCTCAAATACCTCCCCAGACACCACCATCTAATATGATGCTTCCCTCCCCTTCACGTTCTCTGTCCCCCTACCCTGTCTTTTCCTCTGCAGATGTAGTATATTTTTCTTTATTGAGAGCTGGTCTTCTCTACGATAAGGTCAAGTCCGTGGCAGCTGAATCCAGCGTGCCTACGACAGTGCCTGGCGAACACACGGAAGAGTGTGGTAAACGGTTGGTTGACCTGAGTGCATGTGCTGCTGAGCTAAAGTAAGGTCCTCTGCAAACGAGAAGTCCTTCCTTGTCCTCCTTTCTGCTGCTTCCCAAGGAAGCCAGTCTCTTCAGATAGCCTCTCGCGGGAGGGCCTGGAGTCCAGGCAAAGGGCTTTAAAGTGAGCCAGTAAATAATTAGCCTGGAGATAGGAACCCACCCGAAAGCAGAATTCAGATTTTCTAATTGATCTTTCTGCCTTTGCATTGGCCACGGCAAGTCTTTGGCGCTATTAGCTGCCCACTGAAGCGCCCGGGGACGGGGAGGGTGGCGGTGGAAGATTCCTTAACCCCGGGCAGACTCGCTGTTAGTGTTAATGGAATCTGATAAGGGTGACTGAGGAAAGAGCACTGGGTGAGCCTCCCTGTCATCCTTATAAAAATAGTAGCAACAGTAACCGTTGACATTTATAAACTGCCTAGGGATGGCAGGGCTGTGCCAGGCTTCTCATGGCCCAGTGCGCCTGAGACCTGTAACCATCTCAATGGCCAGGATGATCATGCCTCCCTGAGAAGTGGCTAGGGGACCTGAGGCATATGATATGTGTGGACTTGCTGGAGTCCCTTCAGTGGTAAGTCAGGACCCGAACCTGACCCAGTGATCGTGAGCGCAGCTCTCCGTGTGCCTCACCCCTTTCCTCCTCCTGCGTGTGGATTCATTCCCTCTCCTGCTTCACATGGTCTTCAGGAAGCATTGCATGCCTAAACAGCCAAGAGAGGGGAGCTAGGCGGATGATGTGGAAGACAGGGTTCTTTGGGGAAGATGCCCACCTATGACCACTTCCCACTTACTTGCCTGCGCGAGACCCACATCTGTGTTGGTGTTCTCTGGCAACGTGGTCGTTCTCGCCGGGTTTCTGCATCATCTGGCCGGTGACGTGCAGAGCAGAAGAGCTACCTAGAGAGGAACAGTGACCGGACCCCTCACCCGGTGTGACTTGTGCTGAACTAGGCAGTCCCCTGACCTGGAGTGGGGGAAAATAAAAAGAGCTTCGGTGCGCAGCACCTGCCTGATGGCGAGTATGATGAATGCCGGTCAGAGTTGCCAGTCGCTTACGCGCTCTGCGAAGGCCGCGCACGCTTCGCATTAATCACCACTGAGCAAACACGGCCTTCCAGCAAAAGAGCCCAATGATTGGGAACAAATTCAAAACAGCTTTATTTCATTGACAGACAGGACCTTTTTGTTAAACTGTGGTTTAAAAACCTTTTACATCTCTGTCTCGTTCACGTGTTACCTTAGTCATTCATATTTATGTAAACCTAGGAACTTAGAGCTGGCTTATTTATCACGGCCTATTGGCAGGAAAAGGATCACATAAAAAAGAATCTTTATTTGAAAAAATTTTAAAAGCTATTAAACAGTGCTAATGGGAATGACCCCATTATCAACCATTATTGAAGCAAATGGGCTTGTGAACTGGAAAAAAAATAATAAAACTTCTAAATGTCAGTGTGCAAATAGAAAACAGCAGTTAGTTAAACTAGACAGTGTATGGTCTACAAAGGTAGCCTATGTCTGTGTTGTGAGGGAAACACAGGAGCTTGGAAGAAGGAGCAACGGTTTGGGCTCACCCTGAGGTAGATAAGCAGCCCTCATTAGTTAGCCTTAGGTAAGAGCTATACGTAGACCAACTTGGGTCCAAATTACCAGACTGATTCATCGAAAAGCCTCTCATTTCAAGCTCTCCCTGCCCCCGCCCTCCAGGTGACCAGAAAGTTACCCAAACCCTTATGTCACATTATTCAAGACATATTAATCCTAGAATTTATATTCAAGCATCTAGAATCATCGTGAAACATCTGTGAAAAAAGAATCTGGTTCCTATTCCAACATAACTATGGGGTATTCCTGATGTCTTTTGTTTGTGCCTACTAAAGATTGATCTTTTCAAGACTGAGCGAACTGACTCCAAAGAGAAATGTGAAGCTCTTTCCCTGATGCTGAGGTGCTTGGGCCTGGCCACAGTGCCTAGGACTCAGCTCTGCAAATCCAGCACCTGCTTCCAGGAAATATGGTGCTCCAGTCTGTTTTTAGGAACGTGTGTCTGGTAATTGTTGTTGTTTGTTGTTGTTGTTGTTGTTGTTGTTGTTGTTAGAAACTAACTGGCAAGGCCTAGAAATTAGGGTAACTTCTGAGAAGTGAGCCATATTTATAAAGTGGCCACCAGCAAAATGGGCCTCTTGCCTCTCTGTGGCAATGACCTGCCACTCCAGATGCTTTAGATGTATAATGTCTCGATGGACTGCCAGGATTTTTTACTTATCCCCATCAGTAAATTCTTATAGTCTGGAAGGGAGGAACTTTTGGCCTCAGTCAGGTTTGGACAACCAATGAGCGAAACCCTTTGGCACATGAGAGCTGCAGCCAGGCAAATAGGTTTGGACTAGTGTAGTACTAAGGCTATTTGTCTGTATGTCAGGGAGGAGGAGACCCAGAAGTTTGGCTCATGACAAGTTAGGCAAAATATGGGAAAACTCTGGGGATCAGGCTTATGATTTTAGTCACTAGTACGACATTCAAACTGATAATTCAAGGGAATCATTTTTAAAAAGCACAAGTCACGTTTACCCTGTTGTTAAACCGATGACTCCATATTGGAGTAGAGGAGACATGCAAGAGTGGTCATCACCATCTCTTTGGGAGCTTTTTGAGATAGCCTTCTCAGTCAGCACAGACATTTTTGACAGCACACCTCCAGGACAGGGAACTCCTTCCTCTCTCCACGACCCTGCCCACCTTGAGATCCCCCCAGCGCTCAGGGAGTATACTGTTGAGGGGTGTATCCCACATATGAATGTGGTTGAGAACCACTGGCCCTTTTTTGATTACTTCCCACACATATCGTTGACAGCCTGATAGCGACACTTTCTTCTTAATCTGGAAAAAAAATTTTGGTTTTTGAAGTTGGTGCACTTGTTAAAGGAAGCAAGAAAGTCATCTCAACTCTTTGAGACAGAGTACAGTAGAGAAAGAGGATGTATAATTCTTTCTTCCAACTCTCAGAGCCCTGTGACCCAAGGGGGTTCAGTAGCTGCCCAAACCCAGTTTCATTTTGTTTTCTCTCTTGTTTGAAGCCTAGACCATCTATTGCTTTATCTCTCCTTGTCCGTTGGAATCGAGCTGTTTCAGGTCCTTGAAGTCCTAAGAAAGACCACACTGGCTCGCACGGCAAGCCTACTGCCCTGCCATAGGCTCGGGCTTGTGTTCAGTAACTCTCATGGTTTTTCCCAGCCACTCCTGGGCCCTTCTTGGCCTCCAGCCCTGCATTCCCCTTCACTTCATAAACGTAGCTCTTTCACTTAGTCCCTTGATTACTTCACGTAATTGATCTGTTGGCTATAAAATGAGTGGTTCCATTTCAGGGGTAGGAGTTAAACCAGATTCTGCCCAGGGACAAGTGTGTTGGTGGGAGGTCTGCTTCTCTGGAGACAGTGGTCAGTGGCATTGCAGCCCAATCCGTGTCTATACTCCAGATGGTCTCACTGGGTGGTAAGGTGGCTACACCTTGCCTTGCTTGGGCTCATTCACTTGTTCATTCATTCACTTATTCATTTTTTTTTCTTAAACATAAAATTATTTACTGTATGCGTCTCCAACTCTGTTGGAAGTCTTGGGTCACATTTTCGGAAAGCTACTCTGCCTTCTGCAGAAACAAGGCCTCCATACAGAGAAACTTCTCTAGGTTCACATCTTGCCATTGCTCTTGCAATATAGACTTTAGCGTGCATTCAGGAAATGTAGTTAAGAGTCCTTTCTGGGCAGAGAAAAAGTTAGACCATACATTCTAGATCTCATTAATTGCCATGATTTTGATGTGCTTTTTTGAAGTTGAACATGTTTATACTTGTGAAAATGCTTTACAAATATTAGGTACTATTTTTACTGAAGCTCAAGTTGTTGACAACAAAAATTAGCAAAGCTTTTTGTTCATCATCATCATCATGGGGACAAGAACAATCTCCTTTTCTCTCACATTTTCCAGCGATTCTTAGAGTCTGCATATATATTTATCTTACAACATAATCTTAGTATTTAGTACATGCTGAGTCTTTGAATTCTTGTTTTCAACTGCACATCTTCAGAACTAGAGTATACGTAGCTGTTTTCTGGCATGCATTTGGGCTGAAACGATGAGGAATTTAGACAACGTTTCCAGCTAAAGGTTCCAATGGTACACACGCAGGAAGAGTGGTAGTCACTGTCTCTCAAAGTACAGTCCCTGAATCACTTAGGATCCTGATTGCAGCCAACTTAGTTAGCATCTGGAGGCACCTAACCCAGGAATCTGCCCTTGAATCAAATATCCCAGGTGATTCCTCTCAACCCTGAAGTTTGAGACCATTGGGCAGTACAGTTACTTAAAAATAAGATACAAACATTCAAGACATTAACAAATAATAGGGAGGGGGAAAATCTCTTTTGCTCCCAGCACCTAACCTAATACTTTTAGGGCTTTGAAATATTTCCTTTCAGTCTTCTTCTCCCCCCATCCATAAGTTTTTACTTATAGTAGAGTTGACCTCTCATCTTACTGTTATTATTAACATGCGTTCATTAATTTCCTCTTGACAGCTCTGTGTGATAGGTATTATCATACCCATTTCGCATGTAAGAATACTGAGGCAAGAAGAGGCTTCTGTAGATAGTATACACACAGTCTGAGAGCCTGCTTCTTTCCCTTAGAACTACAGAAAAAGATACATTAACTTATTTTTCAGAATCCTATTTTTCTTGTTGCTCTGGGGGGTAACTGGCGGACTTTAATTTAGTTAACTTCAGCTTTAATGTTGGATTAAGTGCAGAGCTCCCAATTTTCAACATCATAAATAAGATATTTGCTGAAGTGTGTTTTATTTTCTTTCCTTGCATAGAATTTTGGGGGGGAAATCTTTCTTAAAAAATTGAATCTTTGGTCAAAAAAATTGAAGCCACTGTTATATTACTGTGATTTCTAAGAGTGCCATCACTAGATACTGAGTATAATTTTCTCACAGGGCTATGATGAAGCACATCCCAACTTCATATTGGGGAACAAAGTGTCACATGTTAGTGAAAGTTGTGGGTTATTTATAACCACACACAGTATCGTGTTTGCTCCCCTTAGAGAAGTCTAAGTAAAAGAATCACTTTTTCCTGGTAGCTGGATGACTTGATTTCTTACAATCTAGCGGGCCTTCTTAGAAACCCAGAAATGCAGCCTTTTATCTTCCTTCGCAAAGGCCTCGTTCTCACCCTTTTCCTGTGGCAGAATTCCATGAAGCTATTGTGAATCTATGGAAGACTCAAGATAACATCTTTTTCAGAGAATCAGAATGATGCCGCTGGCTCAGTTTTTGCCCAACCCACCACACTCCAGGCCAGCCCCTTGTGTCTGGAGCTGTGTCAGCCTTCTCCCCCGGGTGCTCCCACCTCCACCACCACCTCCCCCCACCCCAAGGCTGGGCACGCCTCTTCACGGCTCTCAGCCCCAGCGATGGACTCATTGCCCCTGTCACAAGGGAGGGACCATGGAAAAACCAGAGACTTTACAGTCAGACAGACACAATCAAATGCTTCGCTTCACTACCCGTCCGTTGGGTAATTGCGGTCAACTTATTTCCAACTTCTTGCCTCAATTTCCTCTTCTGCCCAACAGGCACAGTGAAACCTATCACAGAGAGTTGTTATGAAGACGACATTATTTAGCATATGTAAGGAACAAGAGCAAGGATGGTAAAGGGTTACAATGTATCAGATGCTAATTACGTGCCAGGGTTGCCATTCATCACACCTGGTCCAATGCCACCCTTCTTGTTATCCTAAGAGATCCGTGGTGATTAGCCTTCCCATTTTCTGGATGAGGTTTGAAAGAGGTGAACAGTCAGGTTGAACTGTATGAAGTTGCCATTTTTGTGGGTATGAATGGTCAATGGCTATCAGTTTCATATAGTCCAACCTAATAATGTGCCCACATGTTCTAGAAAAGAGGTGGTAGAAGCAGGATTTTAACCCTCTGCTACCCAACACCGAAGCCCGTGCTTCCCGGTGTTCAGCTGGAGTCTGAAATACTTGGCAGCAAGCCTTGAAGACGTCAGAGATTTCAAAGCTACCGGTTTCTTTTGTCTAATTTTGGCCCACCCTGTCCCCCAGGAAAACACAGCCCAGTCGAAGATCAACCCAGGTCCCAGTGCTCTGACAAACATCAGAATTCTGAACTTCAACATGGAGCAGGGTACCCAGAGCAAAAACAATGGGGAAAATTGCCGTGGCCGATCCTCGCAACGTGTGGATTGAAAAAGCGCACGCATGCACGCAGACCTGATTTGAATGGTATTTCTGAGTGGAAGCTAAGTAGGAGCCGAAAATGGCCTTTTAAAATACAGAACATAAGGATGCAATTCACAGAGATGGTCTAAACTGTAAACATGCAGCTGTGGGGTTTGCGAGGCTCAGTGCGTACATACCAACAGCATACAAATTGTCAAGTATTTCAAGCCCCATTGTTGTTGAAAGGGCCTCACCCAGTGTCCTTAAATGGTCCCATTTCTTTTTTTAAACCACAGGATTCATATCTCTCAGAGCATAGAGTGAAATATTAACACAGATAGCATATTAAGGATAATAAGCATTTCCCCAGTTCTTTCGTTTTATGATTATTCCTTATAGGGTTCTTTAAAAAAAATTCCAAGACTGAAGTCGCACCCTCCTGAACTCCTGCAAGGAGTCCCTTGCATAAGGTGTGTGCCCAAATGTTCTGGATCCTTCTCCTGAGTAACCTCTCTCACAAATTCTTGCGGACATTCATGGGGTTGTCTCCCAACAGCTGCTTCCCCTCTACGGGGTGGAAGCCCTTCCCCCTGGCTCTCCCGTGGCCGCCTTGGGAGGTGCCATTTTGATCTGGCCTCGCGCACCTGAATTCTGCTGATCAGAACCTTCCCACAAATGGCCAAGAATCTCCCCGCGCTGCAGCCAGGGTGTTTGAACTGGGAAGTTTGGGTCTCTTTCCAATTGGCGGAAACCATGGGATTAAACCTGGCAGCTGGCAGCATCTGAGTTTCCCTCCATGTGGGACAGCTGAGTCCCTGGCTCCCATATTCCCCTAGGTCTGGCTGCCTCCCTAACCTCTCCATGGCTCTGTTACCCAGCCCTTCCTTGCATTCCAGAGATGGATGAATTTCCCTTCCTTTTGGTTGGGCTTTTGTCACTCGTAAGCCAACTGTCTAAAGAAGGTCTGCTCCCAGCCATGCATGGCTTTGGAATCTTTTTCGGATTCTCATGGCTCAGGAAGGAAAATGTGCAAATGCGGCATGCGCTGGTATGGTGATTCAGGGTGGTACAGGAGAGTCCTGTGGAGGCAAACCAACATTTCTTCCTCTAGACTCCCTGTGCACCCTGTCAACAGCTCCATTTTTAACCCTGATTGTGTAGTATTGTGTCTATCCATTGACCCTCTTGCTGTAGGAGACTCTGAGTAACTTGGAAGGTGGGAATTAAATCCAAACCAAGAAGTTCCCCAGCCTTTAGCACGGTTCCTGGCATGAGTAAAAAATTCATAAGCATTTTTTGGATTGAACTGAATTAGTTGAAAGTATTTCAAGGACTTGATGGATGGAGGGGTTTATAGCCCAGCTGGATCCAATTGTGATGATTCCTGGCCCATCTCGTAGAATCACACTGGCATAGGCTCTTTCATCCAACACGGAAGCCTTACTTTCTGTTTCAATCGTGCCTTCTAAACCTCTGTCCTAAGCTCTGAAGGGCTTGAGCAAGTCACTTAACCTCTCTTACTCTTCATTTCTTCAGATGCTGTTGATGAGACAGGGTCAGTATTAAATCATATGACCCACTGGAAGGGTTTAATCCCATTGCCAGCACATAGTAGGTGCACAGTAAATATTCTTCAGTTTTTTTCCCCTCTTCACCACAGATCAAAGAGGGGTGCCCCTAGAGGTATTTTCCCCCCATGATTTGACAGATAAATTAGTGGAGAAGCACAAATATACCACATCGGACTTGCATCGGTAATGGTAGGTTAACTATTTGAACAGATGACTTTAAACTGCACCTTAACACAATACAAGATATTTTCTTGCTCATAAAACATCCAATATAAATGTACCCAGTTGTGAGGCTCTTTCCAAATAGAAATTCATGGAGAGAGGCTCCCTCTGTCATCTGTCACTGCCATCTTTATTTTTGGCCTCCACGGTCTCAGCAAAAGGAGGAGAGAATAGAGAAATGACGATGGGCACTTAATGTAATCAGCCCAGAGGTGACTTGTGTCAATTTCTGATCGCCATACTGTGACCAGAACTAGTTGTGTGGCCCAATCTAGACCCAGGGGACCTGAGAAATGGACATCTTGACTGGAAAGCAGTGTCCCAACATTGCCTCTACTTGATGAAAAATGGATGTACATTAATGGTAGTCCATCAGCCACCTCAGAGATAGGACTAATTGTGACTTGTTTTGTTTTTAAGCAAAGTTTAGATTTTTTATTTCTCCACATGAATATTGGTGGTCACAAAGCCATGAATCTTATTGACACATTACCCCCTTTCCATGGGATACCCTTTGATTATGCCAAGTTTTTTGTGTTAATGAACTCATAAGTAGACAAGTGCTATGGGATCACTGTTCTCTAGCACACATCACTTAGACTCCACATCACAAGACCCTCCTTCCAGCAACATAACCCAACCTACTTTAATCTGTCAGTCTAGGTCATTGTTTCGTGCCGATCCAGTCATTGCCTCATTTTTTCTTGAGCTATCCAAGAAAAGTTGGTGAAAGTTATTATCTTTTGGTCCATTTATCCATCCATCTATTCACTCTCCTTCCATCTGTCTACCCACTCATCCATCCATTCATCCATCTCTTCCCTCATCCATTCACTATCCATTCATGCCAGGTGTCTCAGCCCTGTGACTCTTTGATTCAGGTTCTCTCCCTCCAGGTTGTTTGCCCTTTCCTCTGCTGTGTTTTTGAACCATATGGTTCCCATCATTCTTACTTCCTCTTGTCACCTGGTGCTTCAGTTTTGCCTGTAGTCATATGAAATTTTCCTTAAACACTCAGCCTTGACCTCTTGTTCACTTACCCTTTCACCATCCTTCACTCATCTTGTTTCCTTATTTTGTGGCATTTTATGTATTCAATAATTGCAATGTGATTACAACATATTTCTTTATGTCTAACAGTCTTTGCAACAGGAAACTAGATCATTATTTTGCAGATACAACGAATTCTACAAGCATATGTCCTTGGGATAAGGATGTGGGGGGTAGACCCACAATTACCACATATACCTTTCTGGGCATAGCTTTGCCCCATTGCAAAAATACAGAAAATTTGGCAAGCTGAAAATGAGCTAAAAGAGATTTTTAAGTCCTTCCCTTCACAACCCAAGGATACTGGCTAAGAGTCCTGATTTTATTTCTCATGTATTTGTTGAGTAGTTTTACCTCCATATACAAAGTGCTATTCTGGGCTCTTGAGGATGCATCGGGCACAAAACAGAAAATTCATTGTCTTCACTGCTTCTGTTGGTTGCAACTAATAGAACTCTTTTGAGTTAACTTAAGAAAAAAAGTTGGGGAGGGGGAGGAGGAAAAAGTATGATGGTATATCAAGATGCAGGGGGGTCCCATGGAATCCTGTAGTCAACTCTTTCAGTATAGTTATATGGTGTTGAAAAAAGACCTTTCCAGTTCCAAATACACACACACGCACGCACGTGCGCGCACACACACACACACACACACACACACACACACACACAAATGCACATATGCCCATGCAGTCTTTTCTTTATTTCTTGACCATAGATTTGAACACACCTAACATAGAATTTTAGGGGTATGTTCCCAGGGGTCATGTTTCCATCCCTGCCTAAAAATAAGAAAGTTGCTGGTTGGGACTAGGCTATTTCTGCCAGCTCTGAGTTGGTCATCGTCGTTGAGTCAACAGCTTCCGACAGTCATCTTCATGACAGTGTGATGTAGTGAGACAGACCGTGTGCTTGGTCACCAGACCTTCTCAAGTCTGTTGTCAGCTATTAGTGGAGCTCCAGACAAGAATCACATTCTCTCTGAGTGTTAGTTTTCTCACTGGCCAAATCTCTCCTCACTACATCACTTTTCAAAGGGACATGTATCAGTGGGTTGAGATTCCTGACTATTCCCAACAGGAGTAAGAGCCTTTAGACCAAACTGTAGGAATTCAGACCATGCCTCGTATTGGCTCTGTAAAGGCTTTCCAGAAGTAGTGGGGGCTTCTCTCACGCTCTCCTTCCTCGTCATCTGGCTGCCTCTGGTCTATGGCAGAAACCTTGTGCGCTTGGGTGACAAAGCAGATTGCTTCCTCCCACTTCTGTGGCTTAGGACCCCTTTCTCTACCCTAGTTTCACTCTGATTGGCAAGTTCACTCAGAGTGAAACCTTAGCAAAACCTCAAGGTTTGGCTTAACTGCAGAGGGGTGGTTCGTATCAGATTCGTACCCCAGAACCAGAAGACCACTCGTGAGAAATTCCGTAAGCACAGGAGTGTGGTTTATGTCAAAATCAGTCTGTTGGAATGAAGGTACTCGATGCCAGGTGGAAACACAGCATCATCAACTAGCATCTCCAGGCCTTGGAACCTCTAACTCAGCACCAGCTAGGGGGTGAAGCACTGGGGAGGTTGTGACCAATACAGTTCCCTGACAATCACCTGAAATGACACTAAGCACAATCATAAGTAATATTAAAGCATGTCATCTCAGGAGAAGGGAGGTAGGAATAGAAAAGTCCAGACTTGAGAGTCAGATGGACTTTTGCCTCACACTGAGCTCTGTCTCTTAATATTTGGACCTCATTTGTGTTCCAAAGCCTCCATCTGCTTACTGTGAAATGCAGGTAATACCAACTGCACGGATTTGCTAAGAAAATTAAATCAGGGGTTGGACCGTAAGGTCACCCTGCACAGAGCTGTGAGACGCAGATGCTCAGAAAAGACTCCTTGTCTGGCCATTAGTTTTTGTTTTTGTTTTGTTTTTGGAGAGAGAGCACTCATGCCTATGGCGGAGGGCAGAGGAAAAGGGAGACAGAGAATCTCAAGCAGATTCCATACCCAGAATGGGACCCAACATAGGGCTCAGCATCACCACCCTAAGATCACAAAACAAGCCCAAAATCAGGAGTCAGATGCTTAACTGACTGAGCCACCCAGGCACCCTCTTCTCTGGCCTACTTCTCAAGTAGCCCAAAGGAGCCATGGCCTGTCCCGTCGTCACAGGCTGCAACACTGTGGCCCATACATTTGTTTCATGAATCACAGCAAAGTGAAAAGACCCCAGGCTTCTGATTTTGTCACTTAAGTATAAGCACTATAGCATGGCACACGTAGTAGGTGACAGGTGCGCATAATGAAAAGTTGCAGAGGGGCTCATTTTGGGAGACCAGAGATATGAGAAAACACTTCTTAACATGTTGAAATCTGTTTCAGGGACTAAGGTGAGTGTCTTTGTCAACTCTTACCAAAGAGAACACTAGAGTTGAGAACTTATGACTTTCAGCCATTTTCATCTTTGTGATAAGTTTAGACAAGATCATGAATGAAGCACCTGGCACTTATGAGACACTCAGTGGTTGGGAGCCCTGTGTGAGTCTGCATCCCTAGTCTCAAACACTGTGGTTCCCCGACTTGAGGGCGCAGGGTAGAGGTGCACTTTCTTGCTTCCCTTGACAGTAGGCCTTGCCCTGTGATTTGCTTTGGGCAATGAAATAGAGGTGAAAGTGACCTGTGCCACTTCCAGAAGGAAATTTTATGAACCAGTACATTCACCCCAACTCCTTCCCATGCTCTGGCAATCAAGGGAGCAATACCCCGATGGAGCCTCTGTCCTTCTAGGTCCCTGAGCGGCCACAGCCCACAGAGCTTTCCTGCTCATCGTCGTGGGATGTGTGGGCGAGTGAGGAGCAGACCCTTGTTATGTCACATCACCAAGACCTTGGGCTTGTTGGTCACTGCAGCAGTGCCTAGCCCGTCTTTGCCCAATGCAAACCTTTCCTGTCTCATAAAACTTCACACCAGTATTGTTTTATTCATCTGCTTATCCATGCTTATGACTACAGCCTCCTTCCAAGTGCATCACAGGCTCTGAAGCATGATAAGACAATTAGGTTCAAAGCAAAAGAAAGACAATTGCGTGGCACAGACGGAATATACCGCTACAGTAAAGCGATCGCTAACACTCAGCTCTGAATTTGCTCAAAGTTTTTACAGAGGCACCAAGGGAGCTGTGTGGAGTTCTTCCCTAACTCCTTGGCAGTGTTTATGTATTTGTATAGGAAGGTCTTTTGCCAGATGGTTAAAATGTTCTTTCTCCTATTTTGTTTTAATGCAAACTGACATTTCTTCATCTTCCTGCAGTGGGTTTCTTTTATGAGGTCGTACTTAGCGTTTTCATAGAAAGAATTTCTGACTCCCCATCAGGAGCCCACCCGGTAGTTTCTGTGGGGCCTGATCGGTTAACCACTCGCTTCGGTTTTAAGGCGCCACAGGCAGGCCCGACCATCGTGAACTTCTTGATTTACACTGTGGTGGAGAGTGTCTGAGAAGCCAGAGAGAAACAGGAAGGCACTGTTCTGGGAGCCCCCCAGGAAAGCTGGGCCACAGCTCTGGGGTGCTCTTGGCATTCAGAAAGCCAGCTTGGAGAATGTTTGCAAATGATCTTCTTATTCCTAGTGAACAGCCTGAGAGGGACACTGACCCCAAGTATTAGGAACTTTGCATATAGATGTATAAACCTAAATATAATCGTAAGTCAAGATCAAAAAGTAATAGCAAAAATAAGTTATAAAATAATAAATGATAATAATAATAAATGATACCCCAAATAAATAAATACCCCAAATAAAATAAAGCTTGTAGTAAGAAATTTGTAAATATTATCTCTTTTAATCCTCACAATAACTCTCTGAGTTAGGGTTTGTTGCATTTTATACAAAGAAGGAAGGAGTGTGTTTTAAGTGCTAGGACATCAAACATGCTCTCATTTGCTCATCCAGCTATTTATTTGCTTCTATACTGATATGTAAATATGTCTGGATGCACTGTGTTTAAGAAGAAAAGCACTGAAGTGTTGTCCCTGTGTCTGGGCTCTCTTGGGAGCTACATTCGTCCTCTTCTCTTCCAAAACCACATTCTGCGGGTCTCTCAGATTTTCCCAGCAACGAGCACCAACACACCACAATCTGGGTCATTACAGTGACCACGGTGGCCAAGTAAGTGATGTGAGGTTGAGCCCAAGCCTTAGGGCCTGGGATACAAACTGTGTTTTTCACTGGTCTGGGAGGTTCCCATTGGGCAGTCTGCATGGCTGATGTTTGGGAAAGCGCTCAGCTTCCCAGCTTACAGGGCAGACGTGGGTACAGACTCGGGCTGGGTGTTTTTCTCCTTCCTGCCTCACCACATAGAACTTGAACTCACTAAAATGGAAATTCCACTGCAAATGTAGCTTTCTGTCCTCAAACTGATTCTACTCAAGGGTTGGTCAGTGAAAATGATCCAAGAGAATTTTAAAATGTTGATTACAAAGTTAAATCATCTCTATGATTCATAGTCCCCCCATAGTCAGAGGGATTTAAGGAGTATCAGCGGAAATATTGTCAGCAAGGAAGAAGATAAACTAATTATTCTGTATTCTGGCCATTCTCAACATTCTTTAAAATGATCACACTGCAACTTTATTTTTCTTTGTGAACATGAAAATTCCCAGCACACAGTAGATGCTTAATAAATGTTACTGCTCTTATCTGAGAAGGCAAGGCACCTTTCTTCAATTTTTATTTGCAGAATTCCAAAGGTAGATACTAAAAATGCAAGTTTTATAAAGTCTAATTGTACATTATTGTTATTATTTTAATTCTATCAGTATACAGTGGTCAAATTTGTACAAGGATATGCAAGCTTAGAGCTGTGAAACAGTGTCTTCTGCTGGTTCTTGAAACTTTCTGAGGATTAAGAGCTCAGATTTACTTAAATTCACTTCCTGAAAGAAAATTAACTTGTCGTAAATGGTGGCAGAATCAGGACACATTGTCACCATGTCACTCCACATCCCAGGCTGATGAGTTCACTTCTCCTCTGGGTGTAGGCCCTGACTTATGGGTGTGGATGAGGAGTCTGTGTGTCCTGTCAGAGTAGGTCATCTCTTCAGTACCGATGCCCCATGTCTGAGAGGAGAATGGCAAGAGATAGAGCCCAGGGAAGGCAGATCCCTGAAACGGCTCTGGCCTCCTGACAAACAGCACAGGCGGCCCTGACACCCTCGGCTGGGCACCCGATGGGGTAAGAAGGGCAGGGAAAGTGACACGTATTTTCACTGTGGACATGAGAGAGCAGGTGCCCTGGTGGGGCGTGGATTCATGAGCCGTGTGGAACAGCCTGGGGAGCTCCCAGGATTCCAGGCCCTTGGGTTGAGTCTTCAAGAGTGACCCAGGCTGGTGCTTCTTGGTTGACCCCCCCCAACCAGAGGTATTTGTACCACATAGACATCTGGAATGTTCTCAGAAGAAGCTTGGTTCTTCCTATGTTCAGAGGAAACAGGCAGAAAGAAGCAAGAATGGGCAGAAGAGAAGAAAGCCACTCACATACCAAAGAGAGATTATCTCAGCAAACATCACTGTGTTTAGCAGTCAAATTACATGGTTTGTAGGCAGTTCTCAATTATCAGGGCTCTATGGGCCAAGCCTGGAATAACTAGTTTGGGATTCCTCGTCTCGCCCCTGTGTGGGAAGAAGAAACGTAGAAGAAGTTGGCCAAGAGGCAATAGGTCTCCCTGCTGGACAGGTAGTTCTGAGTAATGAGGGTTTGACTTCATGTTGGGTGGGGAGAAGAATGACCTACAGTTGGCTCTCGGCCCATGGCAAGGCCGTTCAGCCCTGAGTTTGTGGTCCCATTGAAAAGGGAGACTTAAATTATTTCTACCAGCACTTTCTCTGGAACTTGGCAATTTCTGTGCTTGCAAAGGTATCACTCCAGTCACCTCATAAAATATGCAGCCTGTTGTAAGTATGCATGCTGGTCACCAGGAGATGCTGAATAGCCCAGCCTTGGAAAGAACAGGAAGGGTTAGGATATTCTGGACCCAAGAAGACGTAGGGACCCTCAGCTAGAGGTGATCTTGGATCTTTAGTCCAATGCTCCAGCGTAAGTGGCCCAGCTCCCTGTGGCTCCCATCCATTCTAGATTCTTGTGCATCTTCATCATTCTTCTGCTTGCTCTTAAATTTGACTTACACATCCCACTCTTGGCCTCTTCGATCCCTCTCTATAGTATGACTTCATCTGGTGCTATTGACTCCATCAGATTCCTAAAAGAGAAAAATCGGTTGGGAACCGCTTACCTTCCCAGGCCATGGCATTGCTCTCCAGCCAGGCTGCAGACCATCTGGGCACAATCCAAGCAGCCTAGACTTGCAATCCTCAGCATAGCCTGTGGTTGGGACACGTGGATGTTGAGAAGAAGCAGGACATCACAGGGCACTGGATTTCTCTCTAGGACAGCAATGCAAAAACTGAAGTCTGCGGTGGGGCTTGCCCCCATGAGCCTGTTTCGGGCCCAGATTCCATGAAGACAAGCTCTGGAGAGCGCTGTGGGTCCGGCTCTGGAGCAGTGGGCAGCGTTGATGAGCTGCCTCAGCTTCCATTGGTGGACGATGCGAAGGCCAACCATGTGGTCATAAGCAGAGTATTATCTGGGCCACTACACGTAAGCAGAGTCAGAAAAATAATGACCTGGAAGTACAGTGCTTTCTTTGGGGGTTTCTTTTTGACAGTAAAAGGGGTTTTCTAACTCAGTCCTGTGGAGACCACTTTAGTTTCTGTTTTTCTCGGATGATACAACATCTACAGAGGGGCTCCTTTCACTGTGGGTGCATCGTTTCTCAGCCCTGTGGTCCCTGTTTACAACCACATTAATTACCATGGTAGTACTTACAGTGGGCTGCTAGGACTAGCTCACACATACCCCAAATATTCAATGGGAATTCATAGCCTACCGAACAGCCATGTCAATAGAAGCCCAGGATATAATCTGACCCCCATCCTTTACAGCTGCATATATATATTGATCAATTCTTTCCCAAAGCATCCTTCCTGTTGGTACAGACTTTTTATTTTTACTTTTTTTTGTCCTGATGTGTAATGTAAGGGAGTATATGATCGACTCCATGTATATTGAATATAGCTGTTATCAGGAATGGGGTCAATTCCATTTTGCCTGAATCAGGGCACGTTCATGTCCTTCCTTTTATATAATTCATACAATTCCTGTGCTGCCAATACCCCCAACCAAGAATTGCGAATGTGGTTTTTCATCAGAAAGACAGAGTGGGATGGGTCCAGAGTTAGCGCTGCCATTTTGTGGCTAGGTGACAGATCTCTTAATCTTCTTGGAGTCTACCCACTGGTATTTACTACAGACATGTTAGTTACCCGTCTTGCAAGATTTCTGTACTGATTAGAAACAATATTTATACATTTTGGCAAATGGTGGATAGTAAATGATCATTACCATGAATATCCAAGGTATGAATATTTATAAATATGAACAGGAATTACTTCTTGGATTGGCACAGTTACTAAATATTCCTCAGTCCCTCAAACTGTCAGGCCTGGATAACTGGATGAACATTTCAGCTGCCTAGACCTTGCCAGACTTTGTAGCCTTTGCTCGTTTTTCCCTGGGAAGGGGGTTTTCACACCGCGGGGGGTAGTGTGACTCCGCTGCCCCTGTTGTCACGGTGGCTGTGGGGGCGGCTCTCTGGGGGCTTGGGTGCCTGAGAAAAGGAGTAAAAAACCCAACTGTGAAAACCCAAGAGAAACCGAAAGACCTGAAGACTGGAAAAAAAAAAAAAAGAAAAAGAAAAAAAAGAAAGAGCTTCAGGAGTGAAGCGGTTAAGGAACTGGCTTTAACAGGAAGTGGGCAGAATCTGCTGTTTTCAGTACGCTCATGGGAACGGAGTTGGAAAGTGCTGTGGTGAGTGTGTGTGGAAAAAAGGGCTTTAATCGAGCTATAAATATCTGTTTCTTTGAAGTTTTATGACCAACAATTAATGTTACTGGAAGGCACATAAAGCGTCGTTTCTTGACTTGGTGGGTCTGAGTGGGGTGGGGTCAGGTTAAGATTCCCTCCTGGATGCTGTCCCTACTGATTTCCCTTTGTGTGTGTGTGTGTGTGTGTGTGTGTGTGTGTGTGTGTGAGAGAGAGAGAGAGAGAGAGAGAGAGGATGCACTCACGTGTGACACAGGTGTCTCGAATCACCCTCTGCATATGTAACTACATACATTTATTCATGTACTCATTCAATTTCATTCCCTTGTTCGTTCAGTTAAGTAACATTTATCAAGGGCCCTCTGTGTGTACACCCTGGTGATACAAGAGTGCACAAAGGAATAAAACTCCTGCCCACAGGAAGTTTTTATTTTCCTTGTGGAAAGAGATATTAAACAAATTTGGACATGTCAGGGGAAGTAAGGTGCTGTGAAGGTAGTCTGCAGCTGTTAGGACAGAGGACAGGACAAGAGGCTGTGCGACTCAGGAGAAGCCTCTCTGATGTGTTGCTTGTAACCAGATACCTGCATAAAGATTTGTGATGGGGAGTGCTGGTCTAGAGTAAGTACCAAGGTCCTGGGGCAGGCATGTGCTCAGGAAGGCTCTGAAATGCCAAAGAGGCCAATAGGAGAGACCAAGGAGCCTGTGCTTGTTACCAAGTGCCTGGCTATGCCCTACTTTGGAGGTCTTGGAAGTCAAACATTCCACTTCCCATAAAACAAAACAAACAGTGCAAAAAACAAAAGCAAAAACAAACCTCCCACAGTAAGTTGTACACAGGACTGCTTTTTAAACCTTTTTTAAGAATGCTATACTTCTATTTTTTTTTTCTCTCACTTCTTGCTATATGCTGACCTCAGTGTTAGACAATTTTGTTACCTCATTCCTGCTTTGAAGACCTTCAGTTGCTTTCGTGAGTGTAGTTGGACTTGAAGGCTAACAGGCGGAAGCAACATACACCTTCCCCCACAGCGCCCATTAAATCCAATCTCTGTTGATGTGGACTTTAGGAGTCTGGAGTTTATGATCCTTTGGAATCAGGACTTGGCTTGAGGTTCACCTGTGTTCTCACTTTGGAGAAAGGGTTTAGTAAGCAACGAATACTCCAGAACAGTCTGGAGTAGTCAGTCTACCCTTTGCAAGAAAGCAGTTTGGAAGTTCCCTTGGGCGCTTTAGACTCCTACTTACTCAAGGATGTACTTACCTATCCTTTTAAGGGCTTTGCCACATATAAGTTGGTATTCTTTTTTTTAAAGATTTTATTTATTTATTTGACAGAGAGAAACATAGCGAGAGAGGGAACACAAGCAGGGGGAGTGAGAGAGGGAGAAGCAGGCTTCCCGCCGAGCAGGGAGCCCTATGCGGGGCTCCATCCTGGGTCTCCGGGATCATGACCTGAGCCGAAGGCAGTCGCTTAACCAACTGAGCCACCCAGGCGCCGTGTAGTTGGTGTTCTAAAGAGGCTTTCTGCACAAACTTGTCCGTGGTCTTTGGTATGTCTATTTGTTTGTTTGTTTTTAAGAAAACACGTAATTCAGATCAACTTCCCTTCCAAGTTGTGTGAACTGGGGAGGTTTTCTGGGTGTGAGCCACCGTTTTCCAATCCTTGGGTTTCTTCGGTGCACGGAGCTCTTTATGACTAATGGGATTCATTACATGTGTGTTTAGCCTGCCTATTAATAAGGCTTTAACAAAATTAAAATCCAAAGAGATAACAGAGAGGAAAGTCTTTAGGGGGCAAGGAATCAATTGTGCCGGCTTGCCTGAAAACAGAGCAGCAAAATGGCAACCGCCTGGCCTGTGCTCTTTACTTTTCTTCGGTAAAGCCCGAGGCGATGCCACTCAGTTGTCCCAGAGTGCATGGCTCACTATGTGATGGGGGTGTGGACCTCTTTCATTAGAGCCTATCAGCCACATGGGCCTTCCACGTCTTCCAACAGTGGGGATCCCCTTCCTCTGGACCTGAGTCTGTGAGGAACCGGGTCGAAGGGAAGAGGCCAGCCGGCTGCCACGTTTGTCACTGTTTTTTGTAATTGTCCTTTAGCCTGATCTAATTCATCCCGGCAATGTCCTTTGTCCAGTTAAAGAAATGGTCGGCAGGGAATGAACTGTGATGGAAACAGACAGATTTATGTACCTTTTGGGGACATGATTTCCCTAGGACTGGACACAAAGGTGACAGGTTTTGAAGATCACTCTGGAACTGATGTAAATGTTATTTAAAACACATCCTTCAGTGGCTCAATAGGCCAGTAAGGTTTCAACCCAATATAGTGCCCCGTCCTCGCAGACGGACACATGATCTGTGACCCTAAGCCCTACCGTGGAGTGTGGTGCTCTCTTCTCCTTTACGCTTAGCAACGCAACCAGCTGTGAAGAAAGATGCTAGCATAGCAGTGAAACCACTGGGACGGCCATTCAATAGACTATATTCTACCTCAGGGCAAAGAATGACACTTTGTAAAGAAAAACAGGGCAAAAGATTACGTTTACATCTACGATAAAAACAAAATGTCACGGCAAAGCTGGGAGAGGGTAGGAGGGCAAAGCAGCTCTCGGAGTGGAAAAAAGCACCAAAACACTAAACAGACCAGTTTTTATTTACAACAGTTGTGTGTTTGAGACATGAGGCTCTGGATTTGGTTTTCTTTCCATTTTCTCCTTAAAACAAAACAAAACAAACAAACAAACAAACAAAAAAACGGCTACAGTTCATCATGAGATCAAAAGGAAATGTTCAGTAACTTACTTCAACCCAGTGTTTTTCTGTGTTTAATTTAGATGGAACTTCTATTTGTATAAAAATCCTGCTTGCGACACATATGATGATTTAGTTTTATTTTTTCATTTATTTTTTTCTCAATGAAAAAGGGAACCGGTCTTACCACCCAAGCGGCTCGGCAACCACACTGGGCAGAGCCCCGGACCCCGCTCATTTTTACCCAATACCAGCGTGATACCCACAACAAACACAGTGACATTAATTTTTACCACAAGCTTCCGGCCAGAGGTGAGGGAGAGGCTGCAGCCTGTTTGGTGGCTTGAATGAACATCAAAAGGATAATCAGATATTGGTCCTGTTCCTCTTTCTCAGCCCATTAATAGTTTTATCCCCTGCCTCCCCTCCCCCGTGGCCTTTGACAGAGAATGACAAGCCTAGGGTGGGGGGAGGAGAAGGGGGGAACTGGTGACTCAGCAAGAGCAGGGCCTCTCACCACAGCTTCCTGTCCCCCTTCTTCCCCCAAGAGAAAGGGGAGGAAGCCCAGAGCAGGCCGGCCCCGAGCACCGAGCTCACAAGACTTCAGCAAGCGGTGTGGAGTGAACGAGTGCATGCTCCGATGACCAGGTCCCCAAAGAGTCGCTCTAAGTTAGGGTCAGCATTTAGACAGATAAATCGTCCCCACCTACCCCGTCCTACCCCCGCCCCCTCGGTCCTGCAAATCCCCAACTATGTTTCATCCAGCTAAGGAGTTTCCCTTTAAAAACTCTGGCTGAGATTTGTTTTGTTTTGTTTTTTCTTGGGGGGGGGGGGATCGAGTTGACGTTTGCCGCAAGCTTTTATAAAAAGAGGGACCAAGGTCAATGTATAGAGTCAGTGGCCATCTGCAGACACGCCGTGGGCAGGGAGTTACAAACGTGTCCCTCCTGTGAAGAAGCCTGAAGAGGCAATCAGGGAGGCAATAAGAGGAAAATAATAGTGTTTCTTTCATTAAAAGGAGCCCGATATTTATTGATCCAACAAGTTTATAGTTTGTGCACTCAGGAGTGCCATCAGCCCGAACCACATGGGCATCTTGGGCAATTTTTCCTCATTACCGCCAAGGGGATTTGCCACTCGCCTTGTCAGCTTCTGAATTCTTTGGGCGTGCAGGAGGGGCGACATGGTTCTGGCTTATTTCTGAGCCCCTTTGAAGTCATTTCTGGTCCCCAAATTGACCCTGCCCCTTCTATTCCCAAGGGGACCCCGCTGGAGGCTCCGGGGTGCCTTGGAATCGCCCAAAGGTGACCCTGGCCTAGGAAACGCCTGTTGTTTTTGTCTGCCTCTTGTTTTCCTCTGGACCCCAACCACCAGAACCCTCTGCTCTCCCTGCAGCAGTCTTATTTAGCAAAGAGGAGAGGAGAGATGGAAAAATGGACCCCTCTTTCACAGCTGTTTCTTCAAGGCGCTCAAACGGCTTTCAGGCGTGGCCTTATTTCCTCGTTGATCCTCATAATGTTCCCTTGGCAGTATTGTTCCTATCTTGGGGATGGAGAAATTGAGGCACAGGCGAGATCAATGGCACATGGAAGGTCAGAGAGCTGGGCAGTGGAAGAGGTGGGGCGGCTGCCGGGGCTTCTGGCCTCCATCCGGGGCCGTCGGTCAGACTGTCCTCTCCCAATACAGAGAGAGAGAGAGAGAGCGAGCAAGAAGGAGCTCAGGTTGCAGAAAAGATAGATTTGGTTATCCCTCATCCCTCTTCTCGGTGAGTAAGTAGACCATTACCTGGCAGGTTTTTCACAGCAGGACCATTCACGGTGCAAGTGTTCTGCATGCCAGGCACTGTGCTGGGCTCAGGGGTCCCCCAGTGATGGGGACAGATTGGAGACTTGCTCAGTGCACTTACTATGTGGGAGGGTAGCAGGCAGCAGACCTCACAAGCAGGAATGAAGACTGAGAAAGCCCAGCTTCTCACTCAGCCCCACCCAGCCTCACCCCCCACCTAGATCACTGCCCTGTCCTCCTCGTGGGCCTCTTGGCACCCCACTTTTACCCCACCAGATCTTTCCTCAACAGAGAACCATAGTTTCCTTTGAAACATAAATTGGAACATATTTCCCCCCAGCTTAGAACTTTTTAGAGGCTTCAGTTGTTACTCCTAGTGGAAGCTGGTTTTGACCACTGCCTGTGGCACTCTTCCTGCTGTCCCTCTTCCCAGGCTCCCTCCTCCCTTACTCTGTTCCAGTTGGGCCCGCCTCCCTGCTGTGCCAGCGCACTGGGCGCTCTCTGTGTCAAAGCCTCTCCTTGTCCCTTCTCCTAACCACAGGTCTCACCTTGGCCTGCTTTTCTTGCACCTTCTGAAGATGCCTTCTCTCTATGCTGAACATAAAGTTGGTGTGCCTCCTCCATGACCATCAGCACTCCTTTGGCCTCCCCTGCTTTAGTTTTCTCCCTACACCATCACCCTCAGACCGTTCATTGCGTTTTCTCTCCTCTTCTATGGAAATGCACACTCTGGGAGGGCAAGCATTTCATCTGTTCTGCTCATCGCTGCATTACCATCACCAGGAAGCTACCAGGGGCTCTACAAATACCGGACCATTCTATGGTAGCTTTCTTCCCAGGATTGCAGAACAGCAAAGAGCCTAAAGTAGGGACCTGTGTTCACAAGATTTTACTGGGGAGCACAAAGATTGCCATGGGTGGGGACATCTGTGGGGATTCTTTGGGGGTATAGGATGTTGGGGAGGACAGGGCTCGCTGTGGGTGTTGCACTTTCTGTGGCAGATGCATAGAAGGATTCATCTTAGAACCAAAGTGGACTTTTAAACTTTCAGTTTGAGCTTCTAGGAGTTCACCTACATGGCTGTGCCTTAGCCCGGAGGTCCTTGTTACTGACAGCGATAAATGGAGGGCAGACAGTGCTCTGGGTCAGTGGACTCACAGAGAAGTCAGAATTCTCTTTTGTAAAGAGCTGGCTTTTCTCAATAATTGCATAATGATGTCTTTGATTCCCAGGCCCTCATCCCCAGCTGTTTCCTTAGGCATGTATTCAAGATCCGAGATGCCATTTACAATCCAGCAGGATGCACATTTGTATCTAGAAAGAAAGAGAGAGAGAGAGAAAGAGAGAGAGAGAGAAAGGGAGGGAAGGAGAGAGGGGGAGGGAGGGAGGGAGGGAGGAAGGAAGGAACAGGAAGGAAGGAAGGAAGGAAGGAAGGAAGGAAGGAAGGAAGGAAGGAAGGAAGGAAGGAAGGAAGGAAGGAAAGTTTGTGTGGTGGTTTGTTATTTTGTGTATCTTTTTTGGCCCACATCACTGCAGCCCATGGCAGAAGATTCTAGCAATTAGCAGGAACCAAAAGTGATAATTTATTGCAACGAACACTGTGATCTAATAGTCACACATCACAAAAGCAAAATCCATATTTTTTTCACTGTGGCACTGCAGCACTGCTGTCCTCTCCTCATGCTTTCTAATGTCTTTGTTTGCATTAGGAGGAAGCCTAACCCTCTCCCACTGAGAAGCAGAGAGACCCCCTCAGGTTCCAAGCAGGATGACATTCAAAAATATACTCTTGAAGGGGGTTAGGTTTGCCTGTAAGAGGTGACAACTATGGAGTTTGCTTCAGTTTCCAAGTGATCTTTAGAAAATACAGGATATTTTCTTGCCTTTATTTAGGAAAGGCAATCATCTTTCCCCTAAGCGTCCTCCCAGAAGCCATAGTTCCCAGTACAAGGGCTTAGGTGGCTCGGAATGGAATCTGAGGAGCTTTGACTCTTTCGTCCAGCGATCACAGTTCAAATCTATTGATTTTGACCATTGAATCTTGCCTCGACTCCGAACCTCAAGTGAATTTCCAAACCACCAGGCAACATAAATTACAGGCAAAATGATACGTCAGGTCGTGCCAGGTGACTAAGGCAGCATGGCAATGCTTCAAGTCTTTAAAACATATCCCAGTGGCCCTAAAGCATTAATATGTTTGGAACATGGCCTGTCCAATGTCCAGAGAGGCGCCTGCAGAATTTGATTCCTAGGTACATCAGGTTTTTGAGACACTGTCTCTTCCAGCAAATTCCAAACCTGTCTGCTCATCAGAATCATCTGGGAGCTTTAAAAAAAATAATAATAATACCAATTCCTGACCCTCATATTCCAAAGAAACACATTCATTTGATATAGGATTGGACCCAGGATTCTAAGCGGAGGCAGAATCGTAACTGTGGGGACCCCTGTGATTTCACAGATAGGGAAACTGAGTCTCCGTTTGTGAGATAGAGGATGGGAAGATTGAACACAAACTCCCAAATGGTGTGTGGTGTTTTTTCCTGGATCATGTTTAACCCGAGGAACCTCATTCACTAACCCCTGGAGACCAAAGTATACTTGTAAGAATTGTTTGGGAAGAGGGACAATGAAATCAGGCTATTTTCTTCACACACTTCTGGTACCCGGGGCTGGATCTCAGTAAATCTCCCCAAAAGGCAATTATCATAGTATCCCTACAGCTTGAGCAAACTTTCTTGGGGAGCATCTCAAGGGTTTTGTTGTTGTTGTTGTTGTTGTTGAATAGTGAAAGGATTGTTTCGTAGTGTTTTGGTTTTGTTTTTTTTTTTCTTTTCTGTCTGAAAAATGCAAGGTGAGACAGGACTTGCAGACAGTAAGTGTTTACTAGCGAAGCCACGTGCATGAACGAGTTGAGGTGGCTGGTAATAACTCAGATACACCTTGTGGGAAACCTGAATTCAGAGAAATAGCATTTATTTCTGCAGAGAAATAGAGACCTTCCCAGTTTTTCCTTGAAACAATGGCCCTCTCCTTCTATCTGTTTTTGGTACTTTTGACAGACCAAGACCAAATGGTATGATACCCTTTCACTTTTCTCATTACGTTTAGAACAATGCACAGGCCCATGATAATTAGCCTCACTGCTGAGGGATACAACGGGGAGGGGTGGAGACTGGGGCAAACTGCGGAGAACACACACTGTACAAGAGAGAAATCACCTTCCATTCTAGCTGATTGTTGCCATGTGGGGACACAGATCAGGGTCGTCAGATCCTCTGTTTTTTTCTTTCTTTCCTTTCTAAGAGAAATAAAAAATGTCAATGCATGCTTGTGGGGGGGTGGGGGGAGGAAGATCTTCAGAAGTTTTAGATATCAGCAACTAATTCCATTTATTTTTACCGTTAACATATTGTACCAAATACATAGATGTAGGTCAAAAAGGACATGACCCTTTGCAGCCCACAGACCTCAACCATGAGCTTTCTTATTAAAAGATATTTGATTGAAGCATGAGTGACAAGGGACTGTGAGTGACAGGGTTCAACCAGAGAGCGGAACCAGTAGAAGATCTCTATGAAGAGATTTATTGCAAGGAATTGGGTTATGTGATTCTGGGAGTTGCCTGGGAAAGCCGTGAGTCCATGCCATGAACACTCGAGAAAGGCCAGCTAGAACTCAGCGTGGCCTGAAGCTGTGACCACAGGCAGAATGTCTTCCTGTAGGAAATACTCAGTTCTCCTGAGTATAAACTGAGTATAAACACTGGTACTTTCAACTGATTGAATCAGGCCCATCCAGATTATCTAGGATATCCCTTACCCAAAGGCAACTTATTGGCTTTAATCACATTTACCAAATACCTTCTCAGCAACACCTTGATTAGTGTTGAATTAAATACCAGGGATCTGTCCCTTTGGCAAAATGGCACATAAAACTTGGTCATCCCAGGGAAATGTTAAAAAAAAAAAAAAAGTAAGCCAGGGATAAATAAGATCAAGACCCCTATGTCATCCCTTGACAAGAGTCTTAACTTTTTTTTCCCTTCTCCTTTTTTCCTTAAAAAAGGAGATCGTTTTAAAGAGCCTGAGAAATGAGGGCAGGCATTAGTGATCCGATTTAGAAGAGAAGCCTGGGTGTGCGCCAATACAAGATGGGTTTGTATCTTTAAGTGGCCTTTATTACCATAGTAATAAACAGCACCCGGGCCCAAATCTTGCAGGCTTGTGTTGGCTTTGACCAATGAAGTAGAACAAGGCCTCTGAATACCCCATTAGTTCCAGGCTGTGCTTTGATGGCTTTGCACGCCGGCTCTTTTCCTACACAAGTCACCGGCCTCACCCGTGTCTCTTAACAAATGTTGTTGACAGGCCGAGTCGCGATTTTTCTGCATGTTCTGACAGTTTAATTCAGTACCTCTTGGCTAAGCACTCAGCCTAAAGGGGTGCTCAGCACCTTGGCATCACCAGGCTGCAATTAAAATAATTCAGAACTGGGATTGGGCTTGCAGAAAGAGTCCTTCTTCCCTTTGGAGCACACAGTGCACTTCCCAATCCCCCCCGTGGAGAAATTCAAGATCTCCCTTTTAGAGTGGAGGGCAGTGGATGTTATCAACAAACTATCACCTTGCAAGAAGGGGCTTGACGGGCATGTTGCACACAACTGGGCTTTCTTCACGGTGGCCGAACATGATTTCTTCCATAGACTTGGCACCTGTAGAAAGGTCATGGGGGTGGGGGAGCGGAAGGAGGGGACACGGACCAGAGTTTGGCAGAGGCCATTTTTAGAAGCTGTCCTTCCAAAAACAGCAAGTCAGAAATGCTGTCCTTGATTCTGAATTCTACATAGAAAAGATAAATAGATAAGAAGACCCAAATTTGGCCTCATTTGAAATGCCCTTATAGGAAGAGAGATCCTGAGATGTTTGAGACCCAGATTTAGGGTGGTATCACTACCAAAACAAGACCCCCTCCAAGTGTCTGAGAGATTTGCATTTGTCAGGTCAGGTGCTCTCAGCAGATGGAAATTTGGTCCATTCCCCCGAATTACTTTATGCTGAGGACCATCTGGGGAAGTGTAGTGGAGTCAGTCTGGGATGGGACCCGGAAATTTGTATTTCAGCAAATGTCCCCAGCGAGTCTTTTCATTCAGGTGAATGTGGAATGTCCTTCTATAAAATAGATGACCACAGGACTGATTTCCAGAAAAAGCAAACAATGGAAACTTTCCAAAGGAACTTACCTGAGATCATTTCTCATTTTCTCTCTCTCTCTCTGTCTCTCTCTCTCTCTCTCCCCCATATTACCTGATATTACCTGCCCTTAAAATATAAAGTTCTACTATTTACTTACTGCTTTCTGGATATTTCCTTCTAGGGATACAAGGTATGTAAAAGAAACATGCTTTAGGGCTTTGATTTTTCAAGAAATAGAGCATCTTCCAGGGGGGATGGAAAACTTTCATGGGTAGAACACGTAGACAATTCTGGAAGACTTATCTGGAGTTGACGCCTGACTGAGGGCTGCACCTCGCCCCTTCACCCCTCCTTCCTATGGATAAGGACGGAAGGCAAGTAAGCAAAACACTGGTACTTGAATGCTTACATGCTTTTGAGGAAACTGGTACAGATTCTGCAATTCACTCTGATCGTCTCCTCTAAATCCCTTCTGGAAAATAATCTGCCCACAAAAACTAAACTAAAACACATGCTATATGCTTATTAATTCAGTTATTTAGAGGCACCTTGTGACTTTAGGCAAGAGGCATTCTGCTCCAGGGCTCAGCCACCTTATTTGTCCAATGGGCACCGTGGGTGGGTGGTCCTCTGCACCTAGCTCCCCTTGCATTCTAGAACTTCCGTGCATCTAGCTGCGGTGGGTGCTAGATTCCTTGTTAGGGGCCACAGAGGACATGAAGTATAGGAGAATGCCTGCTGTCTGGGCATTTAGCAAGCACCATGCTTTTCAAAATTTTTAAAGTTGCTGAAAATTTCAATGGAAGGAAACCTTATACTGAAGCTTGGTACATCACAAAGAGGTAAAAGAGATGCTGATAGAGTTTGAAAATGACCTCACTAGAGAACACACATGTCCACGGTGCCTACCCAGGAAAGAGTGCTGCATTTTGCAGCCACTCGATAGAGATTTCAACCCATTAGGATAGAATTCTGAGATCTCAGAGGTTCTGAGTCTAAAATTTATCTTTTCATCCAACTCATTTGTATCAAAGGCATTGTCTCGGGGAGAGAGAGCCTGGAGGGGAAGGGCAGAGGGAGAGAGAGAATCTCTCCACTGTATGAGGGGCCCAACATGAGGCTCGATCTCAGGACCCTGAAACCAAGAGTCAGATGCTTACCCAACTGTGCCCCCCGGGTGTGCCTGGGAATGATACGCTTCTGATCTTTGAAGAAGGTGGATGAAGGGCAGAGTGTCTCCCTGTGATTGGGCACCCCCATTCTGGCTGGCAGCCCCTCCTCTTCCTCTTCCTCTCTCCCACTCCCCGTCTTCCTCTTCCTCCTCCTTCCTCCACTCCTTCTGCTCTTCTGTCTGGACTGACCAGCCAGGACCATGACCGGACAGGAATGAAAATGATCACAGGACGGGCAGTTTCATTTGCCTCTTGGTTTGGGCAAGTTAGCACAGCCTTCTTAGGCGTTTCCTGACCAAGGCAAATACTCCCCTAAGTGGTTAAATCTCAGAACATATTTGTTGATCTCTGCTGAATCTCTCGGACCATTTTAATCCCTCCTCTGCCTTTCCCTATACATTAACCAGGGCCTTGACCTATTGACTGCAGAGTCTCTGAAGCAGCTGGGCTCCCTGTTTGAAAGGCTTTCTGAAGCGGCATCTATTAATTTATGAATTTAATTTCTGTATGAAGTGACCGTTCTCCTCCCAGTACAGGTATTAAAGTACCTTTAGGGGCATCCGGCAGCTGAAATCCTCCATAAGGAAAAATGCTTAGAGTATCACAAAGCAAAAGCTTTAGTAGGGAGTGTTCAGAGTGCTGCTCGATGAAAAAACCACAGGGATCTGCCCCCCCAATTGGAGGTCCTCTCCCCATTTTACTGAACGCCTACCCCCAAACTGGGGAAACTTACTGAAGCACACCAGCTTCAATACAGTACAGAGAGGCAACGAAGATCTGGGTCCCAGTTTCTTCTAGACCATCCCATTTCATTTGTAACCCAACTTTGCCCATGGAGTTAATGTTTAAGATCTTAACAAACCCAGTGACATTTAAAATGATCTGGGAAGTCTACCTACAGACCACCTACTCTATGTAGGTTTTTGTGTTTGTTATTACTCAATCTGCTATTTAAACAATTCGATCCATCATAGACATTCATTTCTGCGTAATCAAGAATGGTTAAGGTGAGGGGCAGATCAGAGCTCCTTGTCCAAGCACCGGCATTTTAATGACATCAGGCACATATCTACATGTCTGCCCACAGACATGCTTTGTAGGACATACGAGGTGGCCTGTCCTGTGGGCAAAGAGTTCCTTAATTGAACATGATGTGTGAAATTCCAAGAGAGGAGTCCATTACTAGGGCGGTTCATGCTTTGGAATCCCTAAGCCTTCCCGAGAAAAGATAGGAACAGCCTTGGGGTGGCAACTTTTTGGCTGGAGAAATGACGTTGTCCCAGACATCAGAAATTCTGCTGTTTCCCTCCTGTGAGGCTTCAGAGCTGGAACCAAATGGAAGCCCCCACGTGCACAAGTGGGAGCTACTCCAGGTTTTCAAACCCTGAAACATCATGAAAAAAAATTTTTTAAATGGAATAACATAGGGATGCTTGCATCTTATTTTGGGATGTAAGGACATGAATGATTTTCATAAACCCTCAGTTATCTGCCACCAACATTATTTCAGAAGACAAATCAGGTCCCTCAACATTCTGAAAATTCATAAACATACATCAAAGTTGAAAAAAAAATTGCAGCAAATGGCCATTAACATTATATTCTCGAGGTTTTATCATCTACGTACCCATCCATTCATCCATCTTACAATAAAGCAGTGTTTTAATGCCAGAAAATAGGAGGGGCATAATCTCAGTGTAGAATATGGTGCTTCTCAGGAAAAGCCGGTTGACAACCTGATGTCAGTTTATACGTGTCAAAATATGTCTACGTATGCATGCACCTCTGCAGATGCCCATGTATACAGACACACATGTATATGAACATGCCAAATGCCCATGCATATATATGTGCATTTGGAAACGCATGTCACATTTTAATCCCATTCCTTTTGTGGATCAGTGAAAAGAAGGTCACTGGCCCAGCATGAGTGCTTCTCAGAGAGTCACTTTGGAACCCACTGAAAATGCACCAAAAATACATGCTGTTAATTCAGGAAGGGATTCTAGGGTGTTCCAATGCTTCGCTTTCATGGAGTCCCCACTTGGCAAGGCTCAGCACCTCCTAGAGCAGTGACAGGCACACAGGGTGGCTATCTGCTAGAGTTCCTCAGGGTTAAAAGGCTCTTTTCCCTTACGTTGAAAACAATTTATGTTAAGTGCCAAAAAGGTAGAAAATGCAGGTAAACAGAAATAATAAGCGGAATGGCCATAATCTCACAACTCAGAGAAAAGGATGACTGTCTCTTCATTACGTACCCATAGCTATATATCCCTATCTGTAGCCATATTTGTATCTCTGTCTATACCTCAGTCCACCTTTGTATTTAAACATAGATTTAGATATTAATATAAATGCACATGTTACTACTTGTTTTTGCAAAAAAACAAAAAACCAGAAACAGGATTATATTGTATGCAATCCTATGTAACCTGATGTCTTTTGTTAATGGGATGTTGTGACTATCTCTCTATGCCAGTAAATACCATCCTGGAGCATCTCCAGTGCTCCCATAATATCCTATCAAACAATTTCCAATAATAAGTTTAAACTAATGGTTCTCGAAGTGTGTTCTGTGATCACCAGCAGCACCTGGGAACGTGCTAGAAATACAGATTCTCGGGTCCCCACCCACAGACCTGCTGAATGCAGGGCTGGGGCTGCATTCTGTGTTTAAACGCCCCCCCAAGGAATTCTAAGGAGTGCTCAAGCTGAGAACAACTTGTAAACAAACCTGTTCCCTAGTGATTCTCAAGGGAGCACATTCTGAATCTTTGGCCTGCAACGTCAAACTTTGACTTGTGCTCCCTGAGTTCAGATGGACAAATCATCAGAATTCAGGTTCTTGTAGTCACACCCACTGAACTCTCGTGGGAAGTTCAATCCCTCCTTACCTCTAAATTGTACTGACTTACTCTAGATTAAGGGATTCAGGGATAAACTTGGGGCGACTGCAAAGTCCTTGAAATTATATGCAACATTCGGAATTTGAGTGCATTTTTCTAAAGAAAGTACACCTATCAGATTTTTCCAAAGTCCATGACCAAAAGATAGCTTATTCATTATCCTTGTTCTTAATGCTTGCCATTCTGTTCTCCCAGTTACATCCGTGAAAACAGGAGAAGAAATCTACTCAGGGATCCATTGGGCATGGTGACCAAGCACCATGTGGAACACTTTTCATCTGTTAGAGAATCTAAAAACCAGCCTTGCTTTGCTTTTCTGGACACATAAATCACATTCCCCAAATCTCCAGCTCAGCCTGACCCTGACCCCTTGTAGTAGGTGGCATGCATATTTTTAGGCCCCACGTTCAAAGAGAATCTTTCTCAAGTTTTTTCCATCTTTTCAGTCTTGAGATGGGTTGCAAGGACTAGGAGCCCCAATGAAGGCCAAGAAAGCAGGGCGAGCAGAGTGAGACTGAAAAATAAGGAAAGAAAGTCAAGGATTTCCTTTGAGTCGCTCACCGTTCCCTCCACATGCCAGGTCCAGGGAGGCCACTTGCGCTCCGACTTTATACGGACTGTGTAGCTAACCACACACCCACATGTTGTCCTGGGGTTCAGCTCTCCCCAGCTGGCCCCTGTAGCCGATGCAGAGGAAGGAGGAGGGTGGGAGCGAATGGCTACCCCCTGGGTGCAGGGGTGTCCTAGGGAGCGGGGTGTGTCCAGGCTGCACTGGACACAGATGCACTTTGTGTGCTCTGAGCACCTCAAAGCACTTTGCATTTTCCTCTTCGGGAAAGCAGGCATTTTGAAATTTGCCACAGTCTTGCGTTAAATACTTTCGTTATCTGAGCATCATTATCCTTCCTTATCTCCCCTGTCAGCCTGGCATGAACTTGGCTGAATGCAAGCTCAGACCATGACTTGTGTGTGTGTGTGTGTGTGTGTGTGTGCGCGCGCGCGCGCGCACGTGTGCACACATGTACACATCTTTCAAGTACTGTAGGACTTTTGACAATATGTGACATGCCGTGTATAGTTGGGGGACATTTTTGATCTCAGATCTGTGCCAGGACACTGCGTACGACGTTGCCAAAGCATACCCTCCTGCTCCCCTTTGTAGCCTTCTCCTCGGGATAAATGTTCGCTGGGGCTGACCATTGACTCGGACACTCGTCCCCTGGTCTCTCGGTTCCTGCTGAGCTACTGTAACTTTAAAAAGATTTAACAAAGACTACCTCCACTAGCTAAGCTGAAATAAGAATGTCTCCGGAGTTTAATGGATCAAGTAGCGGTGATAGGTTTTATGGCTCTTTTTCACTTTAGGGCATAGGGAAGAGAGAGCCGGGCAGGTTGGTTTTAAATTCAAGGATTTATGTTGTTAATCCTCCAGGCTAATTATAATTTATGGGATCTTGGCAAATTAATATGCGGTTGCTATTCAAAAGTGGAGAGCAATGTGAGGCAGGCATAAACAAGCCTTGTTCATTTTTAATTTATTTCTACCAATGGAGAATATTAAATAAAACGAACACTAGGGTATTTCGCTCTGAGTTTGGTGTTCATTATTTATCTCTAAATTATGAAATTCATATAACAACTCCTTGTTTTTTCACCAAGAACCCAGAAATAGGGAGTGATAGCATCCAGATAAGTAGGAGGCAGTCAGAGTAAGTGTCTTCACCGCATTTACTCAACAGCACATGTATGGGGATGGAGGTGTTCCAAGCAAGCGCGCTGGAGGAGTCCAGGATTTGGCCTCGTGCACATCAGGATTGTTTAGAAACAGCTTGTGAGTGGTGTGGGAGCTTAAAATCTGCAAAATGTAAGTGCCCACCCTCCAAAGCAAGGACTCCGGCCCATTATGCCTGAAGGGCTTTGGAAAATGCCAATGTATGACTAGCCTTGTAGGTGCTGCTCAGGGCGTGACCTCCTAACAGGACCCTCAAACTTCATCACAGCACTCTCATTGTGCCCCGGACCCGCACTGCATCAGCATCCCCATGGCTGTCTTCAGAGTTCTCGTGCAAGGAATTCAGCTTCTCACCCAGGAACAACGGGCAGGAACTTTTAGTGATTGGCAACGAGGCAGCCAGTAGATTCCATCTAACCTGATAATCAGTTGCTCCACTAGAAACAAGAATGCCCTTCTCTTTTCCCCTCCACCTGCTCCCCTTTGCCCTGTCTTCCCTTCCCACCGCCCCCCGCCCCTCCTCACTCCAGCTGGGAGAGGCCAGCGCAGGCTGCTTGGAGAGCCGTGGAAACCATGAGCTCTGAGCCCAAGAAGCAAGTTGGAGTCTTCCCTCCAGCTGTGCAGCTCAGATGACAGCTGGGACAGAGAACAGGCTGTTCTCGCTGCTAGAATATCTGACCCAGTTCTGACTGGTGAAGAGACTTAATGGCTGGCACCCCAAGTCATTCTCATCCCTGTGTGAAGGGAGAGAAGCAGTCTCTCCTCTCCACTCCCCGGCACACACTCCATCCCGACCCTGTCTCTCTCGTCTGCCCTTCCTTGCATTGCTCTTAAGGTCCTATTTCATGTTCTTGTGGCAGAAAAATAAGGACCACCTTCCACAGTTCTGAAGGAGAAATGGGCTGTTTTGCTTTGAGAGGGAGGCTAGGGTGGAAAGCAAGGATTTCTGGAGTCTGACAGTCCCCAAATCCAGTCCCAATACCTTTTCTCAATCGGTGGGTGTTGTTGGGCAAGTGACTTAACTTCCCTGAGCTTTCTCATCAGTGACATGGGAACACTGTTATTGCTCTTTGGGATTTTTATGAGACATGGATATTAGAAGCACCTGGTACATTGCCTAACCTCTCCGTGGTTGAGAAATAGTAGTTCTGCTCCTTTACATCCCCTCCCTATATGTAATAAGTTCCCAGCATGTGTGTATAGAACCGTGTTAGTAGAGGAGATCTTGTATGCCTGAAGCACTCACAGAGTCATGGATGCTTTGACTCTCGGAGGCTATCCTGAGCCTCAGTGGCAGTGAGAAAATGTGACGAATCATGTAAATATCTCCCGATGCTATTGGTTCATGCGTCCTTGTGATCAGAACGAGGGTCCGTGATTTATAAGCATCCTGACCTTTCTTAGTCAGGAGGTCTTTAGCCTTGCCATGTATTGGCAAGAAAACACTCTGTTTTCTGTATTACTAAGGAATGAAAACTTAAAACCGAAATGAGATTGTGTATTCGGTATATTCTATATTATCTTTAGTTCAGCAATCAAGGGTCATCAGGGTTTTACTTTTTTAAGTACTTTTCTGAAAGGCTATGATGTAGGGATAAAAGCCAGAAAGTTTGAAAAACAAAAAACAAACAATAAAACACTTAAAATTGGCAGTTGGCTGGGGTGCTCAGTCGGTTAAGCAGCTGAGCCTTGGTTTTAGCTCAGGTCCTAATCTCAGGTCCTGGGCTCGAGCCCTGTGTCGGGCTCCATGATAAGCAGACAGTTTGCTTGAGGATTCTCTCCCTCTGTCCTTCCCACCCCCCACCCCCAGCTCATGCTTGCTCTGTCTGTCTGTCTCTCTCTCTCTCCCTCCCAAATAAATAAGTACATAGATCCTTAAAAAAAAAAAAAAAAAAGGCAGTTAATGACCCCTTGGAGAAAACATGCATAATGTCCAGGCAAAGACAGAAAAAGTTTGAGGTATCACAGGGGCACAAATGTTGGCTCGTCACATACTAGAGTCTTGTCCAAAGAACACTTATTGTTTTCATCCATTGGCCCCAAATTCCTAAAAACCCAGAGGTGTGTCTAGTGGGCCTGGTAGGGAACAGATGTGTGTTACAGTCTCCCTCCTGAACTCACATGCTAGTTCCACCCATCTGCTCAAGCTCTGTAACTGGGTCAGGCTCATCAGGCGTGCCTCTCTCCTTCTTGAGGATGAACGGTCTCTTGACCCTGAGAAGCCCCTCCCACAATTGCAGTTCTTCCTGGTGGGCGAGCTCCCCGGCCATCCCTGATGCTCAGGCTTGCCTGACCCCCAGGACCAGATACAGCACAGGCTGAGCCTGAGACTCTTACCTCGGTACCTCCTTCTTAGCTTGCTGTCACCATTAGAAGTTAGGTGGTATCACCTTTAAATCACGAGCCCCTCCTTCCTTTCTGTGATTTGCACACATCAAAGTCAAGGTTTTGGGTTCGAGAAGACAAGCCCATCAAAAGCGTTCCCTACTTGATGTGTAGGTAGGGGCTCATCTTGAAAAGTAAATGACACGTTCTGATGTCAAGGCACCATTCCCTTATGCTGAGTATACGGAAGCTCATGACAGAAACACGAGGGAGAGAGGCGGCGCTGCCCGAAATTCTTATGTTGACACTGGCCCTCTAATGTGATGGTGGATAAGGTGGGGCCTTCGGGGGGTAACTAGCTTCTGAGGGCAGAACCCTCAGGAGGGAGATGAATGCCGCATAAAAGAGGCGTGGGAGAGATCCTTGGCCCACACCGCGTTCGGATGCCGTGGGAAGTCTGCGGCCCCGGAGAAGAGCCTCACTCACCAACACGGACACCAGCCTCTGGGACGTCCAGCCTCCAGCACTGTGAGAGAGAAAACTCTGTTGTTTATAAGCCACACAGTCCGCAGTACTTTGTTGTAACAGCCCAAATGGACTAAGACAGATGGAGAGCTATTCGTCTGGGCCCGGGAAACTTTTTTGGGAATATCCAAACGTGGAACACCTTCCATGTGGGGGCTCCCAGCTTCCCAGCTGCCTACTTTTCTTTCATCTCCTTTTCCTCTGCAACTTCTTTAATGGATACACACTCTTCTCAGAAAAACAGGAGCAAGGCACCGTTTTTGCACCGACAAGTATTTCCAATCATTGGCACCTCGGTTTTATTCCTCACTCTCCCACTACATAAAAGACTAAGAAAGCATGTGCATGAATGTTTGCACATCATTTAAATATTCATTTCCATTAATTTATTCATAGTTGTAAAGTTTATTACCTAGAATAGAGAGTCATAGAATTTTAGAGCCAGAAGACATGAGAGAAATCATCTGGTCCTGGCTCCTCGTTTTACAGATGAGGAAACCGAGCTGAGGAGCTCCCGGGCTGCTGCCCAAGGTCAAATTTTTGAACGACAGACCCTGGGAGACCCACACTCAAGGCTCGACAGTGCAGCCTCTGCCAAATAACTTGTGCACAACCGAAAACCATCTTGCTCTCTCTGGCGCAGGCAGCCTCATGCCTGTGCACTATCTGGTTTTGTCATTCACTGTCAAGTGCGTGCTGAGTGCCAGCTCGGTGCTAGGTGCCCTGGGGAAGGACCCGGAGCTCACAGCCGAGGCGGGCAGAGAGGCTAAGTGCGCACGTGTGATGACAGAGGGCGATAAGGGCTCTAAAGGAAATAAACAAGGTCTGCGTGGAGAACAGGGGTGGGAGGTGTCTCGGCCGGCTGTGGTAACAAAGGACCACAGAGCCGGTGGCTTATAAACAACATAATTTATTGCCTTGTGGTTCTGGAGGCTGGAAGTCCAAGATGGGGGTGCCAGCGTGCTTGGATGAGGATCCTCTTCCTGGTGCAGACTGCCTCCTTCTCCTTGCATCCCCAAGAGGCAGAAGGGACGAGAGAGATCTCCGGGGTCCCTTTAAAAAAGGGACCCATCCCTTTCATGAGCTCCATCCCCCGTGACCTGATTTCCTCCCAAGTGCCCCAGCTCCTAACACCATCACACTGGGAGTTAAGAATTCAACATATGAATTTGAAGGAGGGGGCACCTTTCAGTCCCTAAGAAGAGGGTAGGGCTGTGGAGGGGGGGCTGTTTTCTCAAAGGGCAGGGTAAAGAGACTGGGAAGGGGTGTGGCCACCACGGGAGGTGATGATGAAGGGTTGCTGTAGTGAACTGGTGTCGCAGAGCCCACCTGGGAAATTCTGGGAGTCTGTGCACACCACAGCCTCTGTGGAGATCCTGCATGAGGGCCAGGGAAACTGGGGTGCTCACCACCAGCTCCCCTCTGTCACTGGCTGAGAACAACTCTCGGGGCATTAACGTCTGAGCATATCTGGCCGGCATCTCGGAACAGTATTTGCAATATTGGGGGTGTGCTTATACTAAGAAAATTTTAGTTGCATATGTGAAATTCAAATTTAACTGGGCATCCTGTATTTTATCAGGCAGCCCTAGGCCCACCCCTTGAGTGCCCTTTGCTGGGTTGAGCAGCACCTCTAGCCCAAGGGGCCCCCAGGATCACAGTTGCTTGCAGAAGAGAGGGACCAGCACTCAGCTGCTGTCTTCAGGGTGATAGGGGAGGTCCTTGGGAGTAAATATCAACTAAGCCCAGGCCTGAAGGCTGGGAAGGAGCCAGCTTTTCACGCAAGGAGGCAGACCAGGGTTAGAGAAGGCAGGGGGAAGACTTTTAGGCAGAGTGAACATTGCCATGTAGAGAGTCAGTTCCACTTAATAGTCATCTGCTCTCTGTTAAACCTTAAACCGGGGTGTCTTGGTGCTCAGCAGTGACATTTAAGTTGGTGTAGTGGGGTCGGATGATGATTCTAAAGCTGGGTCACCACTCAGCCTTGAGGGGCACCCTCTCCGTCTGGCAGGAGTCTCACATCATCCACGATCCCATGTGACTGTCCCAGCAGCCTTGAGGAAGTAGGTGCCACGATCAGGCCTGTTTTCCACGCTGGAGCACCTGAGGCTTTGAGAGGTTGGGTAACCTGCTGGTGAGGCGTAGGGCCAGGGTTGGGAACCAGGCCATTCCAGAGTCTGGGTCCCCAGTGCTCCTTTATCATCAAAAACACGTACTGTGGCTTGAACTGGGTCCCCCGTGAAGATATGTTGGCGTCCACACCCTGTGCCCATGAATGTGACTGTATTTAGAAATGAGGTATTTGCAGGTGCCATCAAAGTATGACGAGGCAGCCGGGCAAGACGGAGAACCTCTGGAGACCCACTGCACAACATCGCACCTGGAGTTAACAATGACGTATTGTGCACTAAAATTTTGGAGAGAGGGCACGTCTCAAATTAAGAGTTTTTACAGCATTTTTTTTTTTTAATAAGGATATGCTGGATTAGGATGGGACCTAAATCCAATGAATGGTATCTTTGTGGGGGGGCATGAGAGGGAGAGTTGGAGAGACCCAGGCACCCGCACACACGCAGGCCAGTTCTTCAGGTGAAGGCGCAGGCATGCACTTGAACCTGTGCTATCCTGCTGAGGGGCACCAAGCCTTGACAGCTGCCCCTAGAAGCTGGAAGAGGCCAAGACAGGCCATCCCCTAGAGCCTTGGGAGGCAGCACAGCTCTATGAACACCCTGATTTTGAACTTCTAGCCTCCAGACTGGTGACAGAACAAATTTCCATTGTTTTAAGTCACTTTGTGGTGGCAGCACAAGGCACCTAATGCAGCACCCCTTCTCAGCTTACCAAAGAGCACCTAAAGATGTGCCCTTGAACCCAAGGAACTAGCCACCCCAGGCAGGAGCCCAGGGACCAGACACCTCCCCACCTGCGGGCAGTGGGTGGCAGAGGAGGCCTGCCTCCTTCTCCCTTTAACGGGCATAGATGTGGTTCACGTTTCCCGGCCCATTGGCGATGACACGGAGGGAGGAGCTGGGGATGCAGACAAAATTATGTACATCTCAAGGGCAGTTAGACAATTAGCTTGCCCACAGGAACACTGCAGTATGCACACTATTTGCTTTCCCAGCAAAGCCGAGTGCAAGTTCCTGCCTCCTCTGATGACCCAGTGTCCCTCCAGTGCAGGAAGGGACCAGGTCCCTCAATGCTGCTGGTTCCTGCCCTCTGCAGCCACAAGGCTTTAACTCCTTCCTGTTCCCACTGCTCTTAGATATCCCATACAGCTCTTGCAAGATGGATTCATTCTATTTGATGGGCGCCTGCCTTTACCAGAATTTTCTCCAATAATCGATGGAAACACAATCCATAAAGATGCACACCTTGTCTCCTTCCAACAGGAGCCCATCAGGATCTGTTGCAGCCCATCAGGATCTGTTGCAGGTGGTCATTAAGTAGGAAAGAAACTGAGACTATGGAAATGAACATGGAGCCCAGAGTTGGTCCAGGACCCCAAAACATGTGCACTCTTGTCACAAGCAAGCTGCTGATTTGTCTTCAGGCCTCCTGGCAGCCTCCCACGGGTTGGGAAAGACCATCATTTATGCAGCTTACAGTATCTAGAAACACAAAATAAGTCAATAAATTCAGAAAAAGCCCTGGTCTTCTCGTGAAGAATCTAACAGTGATGTGAGATGGTGTGTGTGCAGGGAGGCTCCTGGGGTTGGGGGGGGGGGCTGCAGGAGCACTCCCCAGCCCCTTTTTTGGCCCCACTCTTAACTGAGAGGCCATTACAACGTCCAGAGTGAACTAGAGGGCTTCTCTGACCTGGTACAGAGTTTTTAAGTCATAAGGAAAAGACTACAAAGGACCCAAGCCGACAGAGTCACGAAGGAAACAGTGAACGTGCCGTAAGCTTTCTTCGCCCAATTATGATGTGTTAGCATGAGGCGGCTCTTATTTTCAAATGGGTTTTTTTCTCTCTTTCAAAGTAATGCAGTTTAGTGAAGAGACATTTAAAAATCTTCAAGAAGGAGAAAAATTACTCAATTCTGGTGGTTCTAGGTAACAATAGATGCATTTTTTTCCCCAGTCTTTGTGTGTGTGTGTGTGTGTGTGTGTGTTGCACTATTTTTGTGTCACATGGAGAGCGCTACCACCTGCCATGATGCCGCTTATCATCTTTCCCTAACATTACGCATTTTGGCCCATGGTCATAAATGCTTTTTAATTGTACTTCTTAGTGGCCAATAGCCCATGGAGGGGATATATGACCATGTATTTATCCGATCCTGTGTTGTTGGGCATTCAGATGATTCTAAATACTTTTGCTGTCAGAAAGAGTGTTCTGATAAACATCTTTGTGCATAAAGCAGTTTCCATAGTTCCCATTATGTCTTTAGGATAGTTTCCCAGAAATGGAATTACTAGGTCAAAGGTTGAGCACATTTTTTAGAGGTTCCTGAGACACATCGCCAAATTGCAATCCAAAAGGTCTGTAGTGATCTGAATGATCAAAAGCAGCATTTGTGAGCCCAGCTTCTTCCAACCAGTATTGAGTGCTCATTAGAAAGAATCATTACTAATATGATAAACAAACAAATGGCGTGTTATTGTTGGCTTGGAGTCTTACTGTTTTCAGGCTCGAAACAGGCAAATTTGGATGATCCAAAGAAACACAGCAGAAATTAAATTTATGGACTCCATTAACCTACCATTTTGGATCAGATGGTTCCTAAAGAGGTTTCCATATATTAATGGATGATAAGTGGATACTTAAGAGAAAGCATATTTTGGAGAACTTTGCAATGATACTTACCAGAGATTGCTTTCTCTCTCAAAGTCCTAGTACCCTTGGGCTCTGCGAGCCTGACACTTTGTAACTGCTTTTGAAATTTACATTTAAGCAATACGCCACATTCACCTGTCATCTTGCAAGTTTTCAAAGTATGTTTTAGACTGAGAACCTCACTTTGCCGCCGAGTTTGCTGAGATACGGATTCAGTGACTTGCCTAAGACACACACAGGTTAGGAGGCAGTCCAACAGGATGAAAACAGGGCAGCACGCCTTTGCTCTCTGACACCTGCTTGCTCTCGATCGGGATCACAAGGGCTGGCTTCTCCATGACCCTGAGTTGTCATTACCCCCAAGGTGGGGCAGGACTGGGCACCCATGGGCAATGTGGCCTTTCTTCCTAGTCACCAGCATCCCTTCTACATCTCAACTATGCCCCAAACAGAAGAACTCTTCATCGCAAGAGACCCCGTCAGCACCAAAATCTCTCTGACCTGGTGACAGAGCAAAAGACGACCCCAGAACTTATTTGCTCACAGTTCTGGAAGCCTAAAATCTGAAATCAAGATGCTGAGAGGCCCAGCCTGCCTCTGGGAGCCTCTGGGGAGGATCTTACCTTTGCTTCTTCCGTCTTCTAGAGGCTGCTGGAATTGCATCTAGCTCTCTGGTCGTAGGACCTCTTCCTGTCCTATTGGTCTACTCCTCTCTGAGAAGGACTCTCCTCACTGGATTTGGGACCCACCCAGAAAATCCAGGTATACCTTCTCATTTCAAAATCCTTGACTTAATGACACCCACTTAGACCCTTTTCCCAAAGGAGGGCACATTCGTAGGGACCCAGGGATTTGACATGGACATCTTTTGGAGGGTCCTTCTTCTGTCCACCACAGCCCCAGAAGTTCATTGCTGACCACAGGAATTCAACCTCTCTGGAAACTCCTACGTGTTACCTGTCCTGCGGCCCGCACGCAGTGGGGTAATCTTTTCTTATTGTGTTTAAGACAGAATACACAACATGCCTTAGACACGAAGGGTTTGCAGCAGGTCAGTAGACTGAATGAATTCTAAGGTCTGAGATTCGTTTTGCCCTTGGCTTCGGCACATAAGGCTTCTCTGAATCTCTGTTTGCATGACTATAAAATGGGCACTCACCCACCTTGTTGATTTCCAGGCATCAGCTGGGTCTCCACTGGCATAACATAAGACAGTGTTTTGTGAGTGGTTGAGGGCAGTAGGATTTTGCAGACGGAATCCAGAGCCCCAGAGAAGGGAGGTATGTGTGTCTTGGGGGCTGGCACCATGGAAGCTGGATGTTGGTAGAGTGATTTAGAGAAAACAGTCCTCACTGGTGGATTTTCGCAGTTGTGGACCAGGGAAAACTAGGTTAGTGCTGGGAAAAGCCCATTACTCTTTAAAGGCGGTCACTCCTCCCTAAAAATAAATAAACCAAACATTGAGATATTAAAACAATTTGTTCTCAGCATTGGAAAAAGGCTGTGCACGTGTGTGTGTGTGTGTGTGTGTGTTTAATATCCCACGCAGCCCACCACGCCCCCACCCCAGGAACTCCAAGATTGAGCAAAATCCTACTTAGGTGCTATGGATTTAATATAGCATCAGGCTCCTCTAGGTACAATAAAATACCAAGTTAAGAGTATTAATTCCTTGCAACCCTGATGGGTCCCAGCTGTGCACACGCGTGTAGGGTGTGAGGGTGTGTGCTCAGCGGGTACAGGTGCTGACGGGGCTGTTCCACCTCAGAGCACATGTGCTCACAACACAGCTGTCTCAGATCCTCCGCCACTTGCTTGGAAACCTCTATGAAATTGTACTGCCTCTGGGCACTATTAAAAGCTGTATACTACATTTCATCAGGTAGTGTTAGAAATTTAGGCTGAGCCAAAAAAGAAAAGGGAGAAGGTGGGAGGGAGGAAGAAAGGACTCCCTTGTTAAGGTGGCATTAAGCTCCTTACCCTGGCTATTGAAACCGTAAAGCTTCCAAACCGTGCATGAAATCTCAGGAACGGAGCGTGGAGAAGGTGTGGCCAAGCAGGGCGCTTCTTTTCTCTCTCTCTCTTTTCTTCCTTCTTTCTCCTTCCTCCTTTCCTCCTTTCACTCCTTCTTTCCCTCTTCCCTCTGCTGTCCTTAGTCAGCAGTCAAGTCCATCTACAGGAAAAACCGTCGCTGAGGTCTGCAAGCTGAATGGTGGAAAGCCCCAGATCTAGGTCTTCTTTCAGAAAAGGGACCAGAACACCTTGCCCACTTTTCCTTGGGGAGTAAGCCAGCATCACTTGCACCACTTATAGTGTGAAGGCTCAGGAAGTCCTGAAGTAGCTTATTTCATTGCCGTGACAACCCAGTAAAGTAAGTCTTCATAAACCCATTTTACAGAAGCAGCAGCTGAGGCCCATGGCATTGGCTATCCTTTACTCTTAAGTATCAGAGGCAGGAAATAAATACCTCCACGCACCCCCGCATCCACATGCCTCCAAGTCTGGGATTCACACTGTCCCTGTTCTTCCTCCCTCCGAAACACCACTTGACAATGGGCATGCTCACTTTCTGTAGTCTGTCCTCCAAGGGGAAAAGGTCTGATCTTATCATTTCTTATCTGTACCCGGACAGTGTTGTAAATTGGATTCCCCCGTATAAGAAAGAAGAGGGGATGCGAAAGCAACCCAACACCCTTTAGTGTGAGGGAAAGCTCCATTTTTCGGTTACCCTTCCCAGCCAGGCCGGCGCCAAGGGTACCCAGCACGTGAGAATTCCTTGGCCTCAGTGGGGATGGAAGAGCCGAGAACGAGGCTGAGTTCAGATGCCTTGCTAGGATTAGCAAAGCATGTGTGACCAGACCTGTAAAATACTATAAAGTTTAGCATCACACCTTATAAAAATGACACAGTTACATCCTCTCCCCTCCTCGGAGATGAAATGAGGGGGAGAAACTAACATTTGATGAGGTTCTGTTTCCTATTTCCCAGGCACAGTTCTAGGCTCGTTCACATACCAGTTCATCAAGCTTTACAGTGGCTCTGTGACTTTGGAAATTCTTGGTCTGAGATAACAAGTAAGGAAATTGAGACCCACAAGAGTTTAGTAGTAACTCATCCGTGGTCACAGTTTATCGGTAGTGAAGCCAGCGGTCAAAGTAGTTTGATCCCGATGCTCCAGACTTTTTTCCTACTATACTTCTTACCACAGCCTGCTAGAACCTAGACCCTTCACCTAGGAACATGAAATAATGTTAGTGGGATGAAATAATGCCATTTAAAAGCAAGCATATTATAAAGAATTATGTCAACCTGATTCCCTGAATCCTGGGAAAATTCATATCCTTATGCCATCCGATTAGTGAATCAAATGAAACTGATTGATATACAGCAACCATGGTTAAGAAACGGGCAGCCTCTGCGGAGGTTTGATTAAACCGATACCCTTGATCTCCTGCTGTATCAAATCACAGGCGAATTGGTACCATTAGGATAAATTACTACAAGAGGCAGTGCAAAGCCAAGCTAAATAAACTCTGCCTTCCCGAGCCCCGTGATTGTCTTATTAAATAATTTCTTTGCCTCTTAAGTGTGGATCGGAGCACTGGCACTCTGAAAGCCCTCCTGATTAACTACAGCCTTGGCCTCAAGTTGATTTTATAAACTTTGGATGGTGCCCCAGAGGGTGAAGCTTCCTGTTGTCGATTCTGCCTGTTGCTATAGATACCGAACTCACAATCGGTAATTAGAGCGTGCCCCCTGCCCCAGAACTGGCCAAACGGTGCAGAGCGCTCAGCAAATGGTCTTAAAAGCATCAGCGCCGGCATGGAAATGCATCTCCAATGGTGATGGCATTTGTTTTATTCATGGACTTTTGGGGGAAAAAAAAGGGGGGGAGAGAAAGAAAAGAAAAAGAGAAACCGCCAGTTTATTGGAAACCATAGTGAAATACAAGTAATTATCGTGCTTTTTAAAACCCAACTTGAGTTTTCTTATCATGATACATTAAGGCTAAGAAAGAGGGCAGAGTAAAGTGCAGGGCAGCCCAAGATGGTTCCGTCTCATCGACTATGGAAGGGACGGAGTTAATTCTTCCTCTCATTCCGTATTTCTCACACCCTGTCCAAAGTATATCCCACAACCCCACCCCTACCCCCACCGTCCCAGAAGGAAATGTGTTTATTGTAGGAGAGATTTCTTGCGGAATGATGAGTACGTTAAGGGAAACTAACTGTTGGTGGCAGGGAAGAAAAGGTGATGGGTTGGGCTTAGAACAGATGTGGAACATTTGTGTCTTAAAGCATTTTGGTCAAGAGAGAAATAAATTGGTTAGAAAGCGTGCAATTTTGCAGGTGTTATAAAAATATAAACCAGTGTTTCTGTACTCTGTTCCCTCCCTACAGAGGATGAGAAATGAAAACGAAGGTTTGCAAAGACACGTTGCAGGACGCTTAGCTATTTTAATTGAAGATAGCATTGCTGTTCTTGTTTTAAAGCTGAAGAAAAAAAGAGTTAATGATTTTTCCTCAGATCTCCCCGTTTTTGTCATACAGCTGGAACTATACTCCTTGTCTGTTTGACTCCAAAACCAAAAGTTTTCCCCTCTTTTAAGGACAGACTTTTTGCCAAAGTATTTAGGCATCCTGCTAGGGAGAGCCCCTCGCTTGATCCATTTCCCCATTTGAAAATAAATCCTGGAATGCAGAATGGCGCATATTTATTTTAAGATCATCTTAAGATTTCCTTACAAATGTACATTATAGCAGAGGTCTGCCAGGACACGAATTCTGTGGACACTTGCAAATTACTGTTGATTGTGTTTTTCATTCGTTTAAAACCTCCCTAATTGGCTTGTTAATTCCCAGCACCCTGAGAACACGCTGAAATACTTGCAGCACCCATTAGCATGGGAAGTAAATGGCGTACAAGGATGATGTGGGATGTGCAAATGAAGTTTTGGAAGAGAGTGTGTTATCCAGAGCCTGACACTGTAACAGCTAGGTAATCCTGCCACCCTTTGTGGGGCATTTTTATAGGTTCCAGAACTCCCAGTGTCAGATTATGGTTATTTCAGCTTCTCTATCCAAGTGCCAGAAGCCTGGATGTCAGCTAGAGTTGAACCCATCTGTCTGGCAAAAGCGGGCTCACAAGCCCTTTCCTGCATCCTCCCCAGGGAGTCAACTTCTGGGCAGTCGTTCTAGAGCAAATCTCTTGGACATAAGCAAAAATCATGTCCACGATTTGGGCCATTCTTGGACCTAACACGAGTATAGACTGGAACGTTCCTGAGAAGGGATCTACCCTTCTAAGGGTGCCGAGGGGTGGGGGAATGAAGCAGCCAATTCTGTTTTAGCCTTCTTATTGGTAGACGCACTCATAAGCATTCTAAACACATTTTTGTGTTTAATTCCCATCGTAATCTTCTGAGGGAGGTAGTAGTCTCTGTGTTTTACATTTTTCAAATTTTTCATGTTTCAAGTGTTTACTGGGTTTTTCTGCAAAGAATGCAGGCACTAAAGAGACTGACTGAGGCTCAGAAATGGTAAGGAATTTGCCTAGAGCAGCAGTTCCTAAAACCAGGTGATTTTGCCCCCGCCGCCACGCAGTATTCGGTCATGGGAGGACAGTGCTATCGGCGTGAAGTGGGCAGAGACAGCTGTGCTGCCAAGCGTCCTGCAATGCACAGAGCAGCCCCCCAGTGACGACAGCAACCATGCAAACTAGCAGGCTCCTGATGTCTACAGTGGTGAGGTTGAAAAGCCCTCAGAGCAACAAAGCAGGGGTGCAGTGCTGGGACTTCAGTGTGGGTCCCTTAGCCTGTGCGGCATTAGCGTGTCGCTTTGGGCAAACCCCTAGCCTTCTGAACAAGCCTTTTACTTCTCCACGTTGAAATTTTGGATGGTGCTCATCAAAGCTTTGGTTTCTTGTTGATTGCCTATCTCCCTCCCCAAGACTGCGGTCTTCGCTGAGAGCAGGAGTCCTGCTGCTCTGGCTTTGTCTGGTCTCCGCCCCCCTCCCCCTTTCCATATATGGCATACAGTCGGTGTTTAAAGGGACATTTACCGCTAAATGGACAAACATGTACAAAAGGAACGGTGATACCCCGTAAAGTGGTAAGCATAAGGAGATAGCAAACATGTGCCTGGGATTTCAAAAAAGAAGGGATTTCTTCCAGCCTGTGGGGATAGAGGTCGTGTGGTGGATTCTGGGATGAGATTCTGGGATGACTTCACGGAGAAAGAGGATGTGAACTGAGGTTCGGAATCAGGTAGAGCTTGGGCTGTGGGCTGATGGCAGGACATTACAAGTGGGGGGACAACGGAAGGACAGAGGTAGAGGCAGAAGCACATAGGTCACCGCACGGAACTTAGCTTTGGGAGCCGGGCCTGGGAACGATGACACCCAGTGGAGCATGGGTGGTGTCAGTGTGGGTCTTAAGCAGGAAACTGTCATGCTTCAAGCTGTATTCCAAGGAGGTAAACATGGAGGCCCCCCCCCCCCACCATGTGAGGTGAAGAGTCGGGTGCAGAGGGGAAGTCACTGGTATGTTGCTCTTGTTTAGAGAAGGCAGGAAATAGACACCTGGAAGAACTTACGTAGCAGTTCTTTCTGTTTTAATGAGATTTGTCTTAGATTAAAAAAAATGTATATGTAATTAAACCGTTTGCTTTCTAATAGGTAATACCTTTACAAAGTGCAAAGTCAAAAGAAATGCATGTCTGGATAGATATTTCTGTATCTCGATCTCAAATCCGTGTGTGCATATATCTCCCTCTCCCCTTTTCCCTTGGCACCTAATTCCTCTCCCGAACCGATGTTATCATTTCCTTGTGTATCCTTCCAGACATGTTTATGCATTTACAAGACAATATGTTTATATATTCTTTTACCCTCCCCTTCACTACACTATTCACACCTTGCTCTTTTCACTTGACAATACGTCTTAGAGATGGTTCCAAATCAGCATATAAATGATTTCTTCATTTTTTAACAACTACTGAGTATTCCACTGTGTGGATGCTTCATAATTCATTGAACCAATTCCCCATTGATAGACATTTGGGTTGTTCCCAGTCTTTTGCTATCGCAAATTGTGCCGCAGCACGTAACCTCGCGCCAACATCATTCCTCCGATGCGTGAGCGTGTTTGCAGGATGGAGTCCTGGCAGAAGCAGTGTTGGCTCAGAGAGTACGCTCTGGGGTGTTTTCACAGATATTGCCAAACTGCCCTCCACAGAGGTCATCCTGATCTGTGCGCCCAATAAGGAACGTGCAAGGGTCAGGGGGGGACTTTAATCGAATACTCTACCATTGGCAGGAGGAGTGGACTGGGATAACATGGTGACGGGAAGCTGCAAGGGAATGCCCCCAAAATGTACTTTCAGGAGAAATAAGGAGAAAAACTTACTTTCATAAGTTGGGCTGCAAGACAAAGAAGGCTGGAATCAGGGCAGTGAATGGGTGCAGCTTGTAGGGATGGTGAGAGTACAAAAGGGTCTGGGCGGCTACAGGAGCAAGAGAGACACAAGGCATTGGAGAGACCCGCCACTGATGAGTGACTACATGCAAGGAATAGCTGGGAAGTCCTACAGATGACTTGGGCATTCCTTAATGCTCGTGGCCCATAGGGGCCCGGGGGGGACAGGGGCAGGAAGAATGTTTAGGAGGAAGGCATTGGTTTTGGCTTGATGACAGTATTGCCGCCCACCAGAAGCAGCTGAGCTGGAGATCAGAATTCTCTAGCAATTCTGCTTTTTTTCTGATCCCACCCATAAATCTTTCCAGTCATTCCCAATCCCTGTGGATTTGAGTAAGCACCTTATTTTGTTAGTTCCAAATCCCGTGAGAGCCAGAAAGACTTTTTTTTAAGGTTTCATGTACTTTATTTAAAAAATGCCTTTTTAATACTCCCAGCAACCGTGTAAAGTCACCATCGTTCTCACGTTACATGCCAGGAAGAGAACCAAGGCTCAGAGAGGTTAAATAGCTTGACCAAGGTCACACAGCTATCAAGCAATGGTGTCAAGGCCTGGAGCCAGGGTAAATCTTCAAATCTTGCGCTTCGTAACTTACTGACTTCAGTAGCAAATCCAGCGGGACAGAAGGGTCTGCACATTTATTTCCAAAGGCTAATTTTACTTGACTCTGGAATTCTAATCTCTTACCAGCATTCTGTTTCTTTCTAAAGCACTGGGGCTAAAGTGCCAAATTTTGACAAGTCCATTTGTGAGCCAGTAGGATTCGATTTGAAGTCGGGGATAATAGAGCCTGTGGTGGAGCCTGGGGCCCCTTACATATTTTAGTTCATTGGATCTGGAAAAAGCCACAAAGTATGAAGGTGGTCATTCAGTTGCCCAAGCAACAAGGCCTGATCTGGTGGTGTGCTCCCGCACCCCCACACAAAGGCACCATTGTTGCCCAGCGTGAAGGCAGCCGAGTGTCACTTCTCCGGGTTAGAAATGTTGTTTTCCATTCACTGGTAAATAACAGTCCAAGTTCATTGTCCTGACAAAGAACTTTGTTTCTTCTTTTATGCTGAGAGTTTGCAAGTTCGGGTCTTGCTAGGAATGCTTTTAAGCAATGGGGGTTGCCACATGTTGCCAAGTGTATCACACCAGAGCCTGTTCTGGGCTTTAACCTTCAAAAGTATCCAGACGAACCTAGGGGAGAGTCGAGAGAAGCGAGCCCCGTGCAACGGAAAATTAAGATTTAGTGGCAGGGTGCTCTCTGATGTCAAGGGATCGCCTAATGGCAGGCACACACTTTCTGGTGTGTTTGCCATTCGCTTGGGCAGGTGTGCCTTAAAGTTCAAAGATCATACGGTGTCTCTCATATGGAACAATGTGTATCAAAACTGGAGGAGAAAACCACTTAGAGTGAGAAAAAAAAAAGAAAATGCTTTAAGTAATAATAAAGTGAGTGCATGATCGTGTTTTAAAAGCTGCACACACAGGTGGCTCAGTTGATTGAACATCTGCCTTCAGCTCAGGTCATGATCCTGGAGTCCTACGATCGAGCCCCGCGATCGAGCCCCACATCCAGCTCCCGACTCAGCAGAGAGTCTGCTTCTCCCTCTGCCTGCCGCTCCCCCTGTGTGTGCTCTTTCTCTCTCTCACCAAAAAATAAATAAATAAATAAATAAATAAATAAAAATCTTTAAGAAAAAAACAGCTGCATACATTGGAGTTTAGACTGGAAAAAAATGGCAGTTTATTTTTAAAGGCTGATATATTTATGCTTAAATAATGTGGGTGACTTCCACCTGGGCAATTTTCAGGGACATTCAAAGCTTTTGTTGACAATAAATTCTAACACCAGTTGCATCTCGACATCCTGTCTAAATTGGTTTCTGTGCCTGACAGTGTGCTTTCTCTTTGTTAAAATCTAAAGTCATTAATAGATCTGTTCGTTCTTTCATCAATGAATTAAATTATTATCTAGCCCTTTTAATGTGTCAGATGCTGTGCTTGACTCTGTGGTTCAAAGACAGTTCGGTACTCAAATTGCTCATGGGCTGGCGGAAAGAGAAGGACCATGTGGGTCCCATTGGTGAAGAGGTGGGGGTTAGGGCACCCAGAGCAAAGTCTCAGGTTTGCTGCTCACAGGCTGGGTCTTCTCTCCAGGGGGAGGGAGTCACGTGGCCTCTTCTGTTCCCTTGCCTCACCTGCAGAACAGAAATCACAGAAATAGCTCCCAGTTACTGAGCCCTTCCTCTGTGTTAGTGCTCGCCATTAATTAATTAATGTACGTCTCAGCATAACCCTGGAAGGTTCCATTTTCATTTCCATTCCCATTTTACAGAAGAGGCACAGAACAAGAACTTGCCCAAGCTCATAGCCACAAGTCAGGGGACTTAATATTTCAAACCCAGAGTATCTGGTTCTGGAACGTGTGCACTTTTCCGTTCCTCTAAGCAGTCCCCATGGCAGAGGGACTAACTGAGAGAATTCCCATAACTACTTAGTATGGTGCCCGCCACTTAGCTCTCGAAAGATTTTTTTCCATTAATTAAATGTTAAATAACGTACAACATTCTGGTTAACACGAACAATAAGCAAGTGCATTCGTGTTAACGGGGACAGGAGACTGTGAAGTACAGCCCAGCACAGGTGTGGGTGAGGGAGTGGTCGGTTCTCCTCGAGGCAGGGTCTGTAAAGTCTTCCCACCTACAGAAGGCATCGTTGGGTTGAGTCTTGAGACGCAAGAGGCCGGTCGAAACTGCAGAACAAATGTGTGTCACGTACTGGTGCCCCAGCAATGCTCACAACCCCGAGAAGACATAGACCCTGCCATCATGGGGTTTGTACTTCCATGGCTCAGCATTTAGGAAGCAAAAGGCAGATGAACCCAGTGCAGCAAGAAAGAACCGATGAAGGACAATGACATACTCCAGGATCGCTTTTCTTCGAAACTGGACTCGTGGCCACTGTGGGACAGATGTGGTTTTGCCAGGCGCTGCAATCAGCTCCCTTTGCTCCCTGGCAGTTCTTACAGATTTCCATGTTTTCGGCACAGAAGGAGCTGCTGCTGATGTGTTGGCCAAGGAAAACCTGTTGCCCTTGAAACGGACAGAGGGAAATGTCTGCATGCCAACCAGAGACCATGTTCTTGGCCATCAGTTGGAACTACTGAGATATATATAGGATTTCATAAAAAGGACATTTAGGTAATTCTTTGGGGGATGATACTATTTCACAAACAGACTACGTGATGGCCAGCAGGCTTATCTTTCTATCTCATCTCCCTCCTAAAAAAAATGGACTTCTGGTGGGAGTAGGCCAGCCCCCATCTCACCCCTCCCCTCCAGGTCTTCCTTCCCAAGTGGGGATGAGGCCTCCTTCTCAAATTAACAAGGAAGATGACTCAGCAAGACTGCTGCTGGACAGCCCCTCTCTCAAGGTCCGACTGAGAAGCCTCAGAGGAAGATTCTGTACTCCGAAGAGTCATAAGTCTTTGAGTGAAACACATGCTTGGAAAAGACATTAGCTTGTAAATGAGGGGGGGGAAAAAGAGGAAATTCAAGAGTACAAGTCTCTGTATTTCATGATCTAGTCTCTCAACTCAGATAAAAAAATAAAATGTCACTTTTATTATTCCATGGTAGTTAGATCTTGTAAATACTTTCATTCAATGTTATGACATTTTAAGGAATATCCCTGAATGTCATAATTCCATTTAAGTCTAGAGTAGAGAAGGGGGGGAGGGTTAGAGGGGGACACCCAGAAGCCCATAAATCAATTCTTGAACAATAGTGTATTAAATGATAACCTTGTCACATTTAAAGTCACACTGGAAGGATATATTGAGGGTTTGCTCCTTTCATGGTCCTGGCATCAGTGAATTAATTCAGGGAGCCTTAACTTTTCAAAAACAGAGCACAGGTGTTGAAACCACGGGCTCCCCTTTGGTTCCCCCACCCGCCACTTATAGAAACACCCATCCACACTCCTGTGTGTTCCTCTGTTCAGGGAGCAGCCATATTTCAAATCACCGACAACCAAACCCCAGTTGGCTGTGTGCATTACGGTTTTTATCAACAAGGCAGCGTGGTGGAATGGGAAAGGCGTACAGGGGCTTTGCTTTTAGGCAAGACTGTGGTAGGTGCCAGTGTTGAGTCTTTGAGACTTCTAGTTGGGGGATCCTGCTACAGAGCACTTCTATCCTTGGAGCAACTGTTCATGAGACATAATCTAAATAACTAAAGCCACGCCACAGTAGGGGAGAAATCAGTCGTGTTTCATTATTAAAATAATGGCATTTATTCAGAGCAGTAGCTTGCCACATTTCACATGATTTGGGCAGAAGGTGGGGTTTTTTCAGCAATGTTCCAAGTTTGTTGGCCTCATTAGCAGCAACATTCTCATTCTTTCTCTCTGTGGTTTCTCCTGCTCCGTTGCCCCTCAGACATCCCTTTTCTCTTCAAAAGAGAAAAAAAGTCCTTCAGGACCTTTGGGAGTTTATTACTTACATTGTCTTAAAAAGAAAATAACTTTGAAAGGGGTTCTCTATTCTGCTTTAAAACCGGGGCGCGAGGAAGCATGCTAAAGCCTCTGTAATCCTAAATTCGGTACTGAATATGCTTGTTGACTGATGTCAGAGGTTTTCCAAAAGAGAGTGTCCCAATTTTATTCCCATGGCCAAGAGAAACAGCTTTAATTCTTTATCACATAAATATGCTTCAAACCATGATGTAAAACAGATGGACAGAGAACTGGTTAGTGGTGGGGCATTCTTGGCTGATCCCAAGTCCCAGTGTCCTCGGTATCTCCAAGTCTGTTGTGTAGCATGGATCTGACCCGCCGTGGCCGGTGCGCGGTGGATCCGAGCCCTCGTGGTGGGCGCGCAGTGAATCGGACCCGCCGTGGCCGGCGCGCAGTGGATTGGACCCGCCGTGGCGTGCGCGCAGTGGATCCGACCCATCGTGGCGGGCGCGCAGTGGATCCGACCCCTCGTGGTGAGCGCGCAGTGCTGCCAGATTTTCCTTCTGCTTTTGTATCGGGCTCTTTACAATGAAGCTGCATGAGTGCAAGTGACCTTTCCAGGAGTTGGATTTTTTTGTTTTTGTTTTATTTTTTTTCTCCTGTTTCCACAGTCTTACATAAAGCCCCTGCTAACTTAGTATGATACGTGCCTGAGTTTATTTTTTTTACAACTTTATTTATGTAATTAAGTGAGTGAAGTCATACATTTTATTGATCTAATGAAACGCATTTCATGGTTTCTCCTGCCCTTCATCTTCTGACCTTGCCCTTCAAGATCACAGTTTTTTGCTTCTGTAGATATGAAATGAGACCATTCAACCACCTAACAACCTTGCACCTTTCCAAATTTGAGGTCCCTCTCAAAATTAATGACGAACCCTAACATCTGCTTCTTGATTGAGGTCCAAGGTTACAGCTGCTGGCTGGCAGGGACACCAGTTCAGATGGTGGGAGGGATAAGATATCCTTGAAAAGAAGGGAAGTGGTTTCTAATGATGACATAGGGGACAGGTGGTTCTCCTTTTAATATATTTAATATATTATAATATATTTAGCTCCTTAAATAGGCCTCTCTCCCCCCTTCACTCAGTTTTTTTAATTATTGTTTTAATAGAGCACAAAGTCCTTTTGATGATGTGGAATGTGGGCTTAAAAAAGCGAAGCAGGGCTATCTGTTTCTACTGTCCTTTCCCATGGTCCATGCTGGGGAGTTGTATGGTGTATCAGTAATTTTAAAAGCTGGCAAGTGTTTTACCAGGTCATGAAGTTTTCCTAACGGGAACTGGTCAAACGTATCATTTAACTCGGCCGACAGAACTGAGATGAATACACAGAAAGTAATGCAGCAGCGTTGGTCATTATCCCCTGCAAAAGCCTTGGCGCCCAGAATGAGCAAAATCCCGGTGGGTGGGTTGTTAGCATTTGCCAGGGAGGGGATGAATATAAAACCTGAGCATTTTGAATAAGTCCTCAAGAAGAAAAGACTCAGGAACAGATGTAAGAGCCAGGGTCTCCGACCGGACACTCTAAGCAAGCCTGGAGGAAGAGCATGTTCCGTCCCAACCACAACTGCCAGAGCCATGGAGACTCGGGCTGTCACTAGGAAGGGAGGAAATCTGTTCATTAAAAGGCTGATCTGGGCAAGCCTACAATCTGCCATTCTCAACAGAGGAGATAGTTGGAAATATCTTAGAGTTGTTTTTGTTCTTTAATTCTCTTACAAAAGGGTAGAAAGAGAATGAATCCAACTTACCTTAAACTCCTACTGAGTGTAATAGACTTTGTATGAATACACACACACACACACACACACACACACACACACACACCCGTATCCTCATCGATGGTTCCTGAGGGAAACTGGGGCTCATAGAAAGGAAGCAACTCAGCTAGATGTACACAGTACTTAGCAAAGGGGGTGTGGGGGAGTCAGGACTCAACCCCAGGCCTGACTGCTGCTAGTTATGTTGTGTTTTTGTTTGTTTTTGTTTCTGTTGTTTCTTGTTTTTCATTTGACACATATGCTCTGACTGGTCACCATGAGAGGCAGCCTGGGAAGCCCAGAGCAATGGCGTTCCCCAGAGAGTTATTCTTAGGGTCTGTGGTCTGAATGGCTCCAAAACCGAGTTCAGAACAGGGTCCATGGCTATACGTAGGAGCTACACACTTGGACTTGAGATTGGCTGGAAGCTGAGATGGGACTGGTATTGTCCCTGAATTTCTTTTTCTCCCTTACAAAAACTAAGTACAAGTGATACATACACCAGGTTAGAAAATAAGCCACACGAAAGAAAGAATATGAAAAACTTTTTTTTCTTTCCTTCATGCATACTGACCACCTTTAGCCTCCAAAATCACCTCCTTGGTAACCTTGCCAGGAAAAAAAAATTGCATTTCTATTTTTATATATGTGCATATATTTTACATGCATGCTTTCAATTTACAGACATTATTCTGTACATTTCATGCCACGTTAACTTTATAGATTTTATAATTTATCATTTTTTTATAAATGAAGTTTTCTTTCCATTTTTATAGATTGATCTAATTCTTTTAACAGACCAGAAAATATTTCATTGTATATTCATGCCATCACTTATCTCTCTAACCAGCTGTTAAAGGATGCACAATTTGGGGGAATACCCTTTAGTTCTTGAATTTTCAAAACTGCACATCAGTGCCTGACTGTGAGCCTCAGCTAAACAGAAAATGTTTGCAGCTCAAACTATCCGAGCAAGAGTCAGGAAAGCCCCGGGGGCCTGAGCGTCATTAGGCCGCTGCTTACTCACAGTTATATGAGATTGTCACTTAGGAAAAGTAACAAGAGCACAGGGCCACCGGTGGAAAACTGACCTTCTGCCCTCCGATGGATGGTCGCAGCACGGACCCCAGGGCAGGACAGAATCCAGTTCCAGTCTCTTCCAGTGGTGCGATCTGGGACAGAAGACCAAATGTGGCTCAGCCTCAGCTTCTGGATTGATAATGGGAATAACGGAATCTCTTACACACAGTTCCGCTGGCAACTGCCAGGGACATATGGTCTGGAAACTTCTTAGCGTTTCCAAAATACAGAGAATCATAGCTGCAATACATAATATGAGATTATAGATGTCAGGTGTCCTCATGGTAAGAGGTATTAGACAAATCAAAGAAATTAAATGCATCCTTGCTCCTGTCTTAAGAGGAAAGGTGGGAAAATCGAGCTCTGAGGGGGGCGGGAGGGGGGGAAGTTTGCTGCTGCTGAGTTCTGACTGTTGTGGTATTTTATTTCCATAAACTGCCAAGAGTTGGTTGTAATTCTCCATCCCCCATTTAATTCTGATTTCATTAATATGAGTATCCTCAAGCTTCCGGAAGGAAATTCCCTGAATTTTATGGATCTCTGTGGCAGGCACATGGCAACATACAATGTTCCCCTTCTTGTAACAAGGCATTTCTCTTCTGCATCCTCAGTGCTAATACCTGTGGGGCACGGGTATTTCCTAGATCAGCCTGATAAAAGTCACCATGTCTCCTTCTAGAAAGTCCGGGGTCGGGTGGGGGGATCAAATTGAGCAGGAGCCAAGGCGCTTCACAATCCTAGTAAGATTCATCAAAGAAAAATCCCCATACATTAGTCTTAAATTAGTAGGAGTTTTATTTGAATCCCATTTTATCATAGCTGATACCTTGGGAAAGTTTTGGTAATTAAACACGGACAGCTATAATTCACTTCAGAACGCTCTAGAATATCATAAAGTCTAGGTCACTGTTCAAGTTGTTCCCTTTCTCTAAGAATGGCATGTTTAACCCCTGACATTATCCCGTGGCAACACTAGGATTTTTAGAGAGTATTTGTTTGTCTGTTCGCTGTTTGTTTTGAACATCTTCACCTTTTCAGAATAGCCGTGATGGGAAAGAGTGTTGATGTGTTGATGTGTTGGAAGAGAAATGGTTTTCTTGTTCTCCCTCTCACTCAGCCTCCTCTTCCTCCTTCTCCCTCTCCTCCCACCCACCTCCCCTCATCGCCCTCGTCTTCCCCTTCTTTCCCTCTCTTCTTCTTCTCCTTTGCTTCCTCCCTTCTCTTCCTCCTCTTCCCTCCTCCCCCTCTCTCCACTCTCTCTCCTCTGCCTTCTCCTCCCCTCCAACTCCCCCTCTGCTGCCCCCCCTCCTCATATCCTTAATGACTTCCAGGTGTGCCTGTGGGTCAAGCTCCTGGGCCCCACCCCGGGAGGCTGGGTCTGTGCCTCCACAAACACAAGACAAAGGTGGGGGGGACATGACATAAATATAATATCGGGGGAATATGACTTTGAAGTTTTGACGATGAAATCGGTAAAAATAATTGTGGATGAAGACAGACCCGTTCACATTCCAAGGAAGGAGAATGTTTTACACAAACAGTTGCCCTGGACCGCATGAGTTCTTGTTAATACCTTTCAACCCTGTGATTGAAAGCCGAAGGCCTGTGATCCATGGCAGAGACCACGGCCAGAAATAATTCTCCAAGCACACTGCGTGTGCCTTCAAGTGATCCTTGATTATTTTTCTTGGATGCCCCACTTTCCAAAGGCCAGAAGTTGTTTCAGGGAGTCATTAAAGTTTGGGAAGGCTTTATGTTCTGAGAGCAAGGTGCTGTCCTCAGAGGAAAATGTGTAATTAGTCATGATCCTTTCACTGGAGTGGATGGCATGGGTCCACTTCCCAGCCCAGGGGCCTTTTAGCGATTCACGAAGCGACCCTTTAGTGCCTTCCCTTCTCCCCCGAGGCCATTCCCCATTCAGACTGGGCCCCCCCAACACAGCTGAAGTACCACCTCCTGGGTGAAGGCTGTGTGACCCTCTCCTCACCTACTTTCTGTTCGAGGAGCTCCTCTTTACTCCTTGGAGCCCCACTCTAGAAACATTAGAGACGAGGACAGCCCTACCGCAGACCGGGCTGAGAATCCCAGCTGTGCCCTCACTTGTGCCGCCTGAGCAAGAAAGTTTGCCAGAGACTCTCCTGTACAGTGGACGCAACCAAACTACAGGAGGCGTCCCCCAAAGGAGAGCTCCTGTCACAGCGTCCCGTAGTGGGGACTCGCTTGCCTGGAGGGTATTCAAAAAAGCCCAGAGTGCAACAGGCTAGACTCCCAGGATCATTCAACCAGGGTGTCAGGCTTATAGCAACACGATCAGAGCTGCCCTGTCTCCCCTGAATGAATGAGCCCCAGTCCATATTGATGACCCTTCTCTCCTGAAATATTACAGACACCATCCGGAACGAAGATAGATGGCCTCCCTTTCAACATTCATACACAGTTCCGTCTCATCCGCCGCTTTCCCCATGCCCTGTTCCCACTCTCTCAGGAAGGTAATAATAGTAACTCATAATAATAGTTCAAAATAATAATAATCAGACCTGGGATTTATATATCAGTGTGCCTCCTAAGAGGGCAAATAAACCATTTTGCACAATGTAGAGAGAAGGACAGATCTTCCCCGTGCCACTGCTGACCAAGTTAGGACAGCAAAGATTTACAGTCAGATTTCATCTTCTGGAGCAAAGCAATGGTGCCCCGTTGCCCCGTTTCATGCTGTTCCCTTGGTTTTGCTTGAATTGCCAAGTGAATTACTGTAACACACTTTGCCTGCAATTAATTTGACATCTTGTGCCAGAGAGCCTCTTTATGTTTTTCAAAGCAAGCCAGCTTAAATTTTTTTGCAAAAAAGATTTGTCCATCATTTTTTACTGATATCCAAACATGATTTTTAGACTCTAGGGGTGGAAATCATGTGGGCTCTCTCTCTCTTCCTCTCCCTTTTTTCAAAGGATCCTGGAAAAAAAAATAACTGTGATGGTTTTGTTGAAATGTTTTAAAATTCTCCAAGTAATAAAATAGGCTTATGGTGTTTGCTTATGAAAGCTGACTTTCACCAGAATGATTTGAGCCCATCACAGGAGGGATAACATAAAAGAGGCCGGAATGGCCTCTTGCAACATGTCCCTGGGCATTTGCCCGAATGACTTGGGAGATGGTGTCTGAAAAGAAAAGTAATCGTGTTACTTGTCAAGTCACAGGCCCTAGACCCACCCCGTAAACTATTGAAAAGAAGCCAGATTGTCATCCCCCCATTGGGGGAATTACCTTTTCCCTTTTATGTTTCTCATCATTTCAGCACAAAGACTCATGTCACCTTGGACAGCTGACCACAGCCCCAGCTGGGCTCTGCCGCCTGGTCAGCACCATGGGACCTGATAAAATATTTTTGGATCTTTCATACTCACAGTGCCCCCTGGTCTCAACTCCATTGGAAACATTAGGCTTCTTACCCGATTTTTTGTTTGTGTTTTGCGTTTTTGGGTAAAGAACTTTTCCTGCAGTCACAAGAAACTGAGAAACTGTGTCCATCCTGCCCAGCAGCGCACCTAGGTAAGCAACAAGAATAAAGATGTCCTTCCGATCACTTCCCACAGTGCACGCACCAAGCAATCTACCCCATGGAGTGGAGTGGAGGGTGACTTAGGATGGCTGTATTCTTCGATATACATGATGTGGTTGCTCTCAGCCCCTCCCTTCATTGCTACAAAGGGAATCAGAAGCAAGCCCCACCCAACCAGCCCCCTAACCTCCAGCTCTTATAATCACTGGCTCTTTGATGATAGTGAGTTTTTAGCTGCAGCGTTAGTACCCTGCAGCCCCAGCACCTGAGAAACCCCACTCCTTTGGAGTTCAGTGCATTCCTTCTCACTGGGAAATCAGCAGAAAACAATGCGGACTCTTCTGGATTTCCCCTGAACTTCACAAATTCCGCCCTCCCCATCACTGCACTGAGGGGGGCGCCACGGTGCGAGGCAGGCAGCCAGCCACGCAGTAATTAAGAAACAACACCGCACATTCTTTAGATCTAGATTTATGGGCCAGCAGCCTTCAGAGAAAATCTCACTCACACGAAGCGGGATGTTATCTTCTGCCTGTTAAACGTAAGCTTTCACGATGAGTGGAGCAGAGACAACAGTGTACGCTCCTTCGTTACGCTGATGTTTATACTTCTGCCCAAGGGGAGAGGCTCTTTTTCTACACCAGTCCTAAAATGAGCAAACTCATAGTTAGCCCCAGATTCTTCTTGTCACTCCAGTGATTTTCAAGATCAGCTCTTTGCAGCTCTTCTGTATTTCTTCATTAGGAAGGAGATGTCCAGGATTTTGAACACAGATGGTTAGACATCTGACTTCCAACAGTAGGAAATCAAAATCAAAGAAAAGAAAAGAGGCACACACTGGTATGTGACATTGTTTAAAGGACCTGTCAGCACAAACTTTCATTGGTGATAGTAACTAAAAAAAAAAAAAAAAAAAAAAAAAAAAGTTTCCTAAAAAGTTTGGGGTAAAAAAAAGGCATTGTAAAATTTCTGGCCCATATTTGGCTGGAAGGAAGCAGTGTCATTTAGATCAACTCTTTGACCCTTGGCTATTCCAATATGCCTGCCTAGCAGGGAAGAGGTTGTATCCTGTTATCCCAACTGCTGAAGAAAAAAGTAGTGAGGACAGGATTTGGCCCACTTGACTTCATGTGTGTCTTCTCCTTCTTTTCTTCCTCCAGTCTTTCCTCTTCTCTGTCTCGTCCCCTGCCAACCCCACACCGTTTATTCGTTCACTGCTCCAATGTTGAATGGATGCGTGCTGCTTCCGACCACAGTCCGGAGCAGCTCTGGACATGTATGGAGGTGGATAGGCAGATGTGCCTTATACTCAAGGAGCGCTTATTCTGATGGGGATGTACGCAACAGGCAAGGCAAGAGCAAACACGGAGGATGACTTCTCGTAGCTATAAAACCAGCTAGTGGGGTGAAAGTCACATCCGCGCTGTGACAGCAAGACCACATTGCACCCGGGCCCCATGTTCAGTGACATCACATTGACCGCTGGAACTCAGCCATGCTGGAAACATTTACACCATGGAAATTGGCAGGTGCTACAAACCAGGGCTCCCTTCTCCCCACTAGGGAGGATCATTTCAACATTTGCTAGAACGTCCCTGGAATGCATGTGGGAGGAGGTGCCACTGATCTCAGTTCTTATTGGAAAGAATTTTTATTTCTAGTTTCACCATGAAAACCAGAGCCCTGTTTTTGTTTTTGTTTATTTTTTTCGTCTTCGAATCAGTTTATTTCAAAACATTCTTTTATGGGTAGTAGAAATTCCAGAAGTTGCTTATTAGTTGTCTTTAATGGTATTTTGGAGATGACAGAAAAAAAATTGAGGGAGAAGGAAAACCCATGGATGTTTAAGGCATCGTTTTTTATAGGACCTGGTCTTCAAAATTAGCTGCTTGCTTCCAGGTAACTGCAGGATTTATCATTTCTCTCAAAGAATGTCAATTGTATTTTCTTTACCTTCTTCACCCTCTTGCACAAAGAGTTTCTCTACACGTTATTTGGGGGTAACTTCTCCAAATCTGTAGGTATATGTCCCAAAAACCTGTTACCCCCTAACATAATAAATGTACTTAAGTTATTTGTTCTATTAAAATGTCAGTGTGTTCTTGAAGTTTTAATTGTGCCTGAGGATCAATCATTCTAACAGCTGCAGTGAAGACTTTATGACTTACCTGAACAGTGGTATGTTCTGTGGCTTGGCTAAGTGGATACATTGACTTTATTAGGTTTTATTAGCTACTGAGAGTCATTTGAGTGGCTTCTTTTGGAGTTTTAGTCTTGGTATCGATGATGATTTACTCAGAGCCATTAGAAAAATAGTTTCAAGGATGATAAAAATAATAGTAATAATAATGATAATAAATAGACTATTAGCCAGTATGCATTAAGGGCTTACTACATCCCTTGCCTTAGGTTTTGTGAGTGGCAGTTCATTGGAACCTCATAGTGTCCATGTGACGTCAGCGCTGCATTGTCTTAATTATACACATGAGGAACTGGGGCACAGAGGAGTTAAGTAATAGGTCCAAGAACACACAGCTGGTGGGGCCTGAACCAGTATTTGAGTCCCCATTGCTGACATGAAGCCCATGCTTTTGGCCACCAGATACTACCAGTATTCATTAAAAGAAGACCAGCTTTTTGTCTCGGACACCCCAGGATTTGCATCCCAGCTCCATCATTTATCACCCTTGTGGCTTTGGATAATCTGTTTAGCTGCTTTAGAGCTGTTTCCTCAACTGCTACAGGGGGGAAATGAATAGCACTTGCTTGGGAAGGCTGTCTGATGGACCCAGGAGTTATGAGTTCCCATCACTTCTCAGCTGTTAGCTGCTCATCTCCATGTACAGAGAGAACTGGAACATTCTGAGGATTGAAGGAGATAATGCACATATAAGGACCTGGCCTCATCCTTCTACTTAGATAGAACACAGATACTAGTTCCTTTTCTACACTATTTCAGCTTCCTGTCTATAATATGATTTGAGTGCTGGGCTACTAAATTTTTGTATGCATTTTTAAAAAGGGGAGGGAGTCACCTGGGGGGTTCAGTAAGTTGAGCATCTGCCTTCCGCTCAGGTCATGATCTCAGGGTTCTGGGATCAAGCCTCATATCGGGCTCCCTGCTCAGCAGGTTAGCCTGCTTCTTCCTCTCCCTCTCCTCATGCTTCTTCTTCTTCTCTCTCTCCACCCCACCCCATGTCAAAAAAAAAAAAAATCTTGGATAGAAAGAGGATGTTTCTCAGGGAAAATAAATACTTTTGACTTTCCAATATTTAATTGGTTCATAATATCTCTTCTAGACTCTTATAAAAATATTATTGATTTAAATACTAAAGAAAGTCTTCAAAAAACAGTTTTTGGATGTATTCACCTATAAATGAGAGCTTCTCTAGATTTTGTTGAAAGTTATCCCTTGCTATGGGTTGGAGCTTATGGAAAGGGTCTTAATGCATTATTTACTACAACTAATTAAATTTTCATGTCATTTCTTTATTTACTTATCGTTTCTATTCTTTATCAGTGCAATTTATTACAGCAGCAAATTAAAGAATGACTTTATGGTTCTATCAATGTGCCAAAAAGGCATTTGTTCTAATTTAGGGGTTACTGTCAAATCCACCAATTCACCAATGAACCCCAATAATTCTACTGTTAAGTAAACTAGAGGGAGATTATTTAGCCAGTATAGTCAAGGATGTTATTAAAAACTTGCTGCAAATATTTTAAACAGTGAAAGCACTAAATATTGCTTTGCATTTGCATCAGAAACCAGACAAGGGTATTCACTATATCCATCAATATTCATGTTGCTTAGGAAGTTTCCAAAGACAATATAAAACCCAAAAAAAGACTTAAGGAGTGAGGGAAAAAAGAAAATATACTTCATTTTAAAATCATGTAATTATAATCCTAGAGAAGCTAAAGTGTTCTTGCAAAAATTAAGACAATTTGAAGAGTTGACTAGATAGAAGGCAAAGATACACAAATCAACTGATCTTCCCTATATTAGCAGTAATTAAAGATGGAAATAGAAGAAAGCTTTCAAAGCATTAACAAAACTATAAAATATTTAAGAATAAATTTAATACAAGTAATTGAATATTTTTGCATAAGGTGTGAAGTTGGCCAAGGTTCATATTTTTTGCCGACAGATGTCCCCCTGCTTTAACACCACTTGTTGAAAATGCTCTTCTGTTCTTCCTCCAGATAACTGCTTTTGCATCTTTATCAAAGACCAGTTGGGCTTATTTGTGTGGGCCTCTTTCTGGGTTCTCTCTTCTCTTCCTTTGATCTTTGTGTCTGTGCCTCCGCCAGTAAGTAACTGTCTTGATTGTTGTAGCTGCATAGTAAGTCTTGATATTAAGTAGAGTGATTCTTCTCACTGTGTTCTTCTTTATCAAGGTTGTTTTAACTGTTCTAAGGTCTTTGCCATCCCATATAAATTTTAGAATAAGCTTGTTTATGTCTACCAAAAACCTTGCTGCAATTTTGAGAGAAAGTGCATTAAGCCTATGCAGAGAATTAGCATCTTTATTATGTCCAGTCTTGAAATCCATGGACATGATTTATCACTCTATTTCTTTAGTGTATGTCTATTAAGGATATACCTAAGTTTTCATTTTCTGTGAAGTGATTGTCAATGATACTGTATTTTTTCCATGTGTTCATTGTTAGTATATAGAAAGGTAATTGTGTTTTCCTGCGTTATCTTGATCCCTTGACCTTCCTGAACTCATTAATTCTGAAGTTCTTTTTTAATTAATTTTTATTTTTTTCCATAACCCAGCCATCCTATCCCTCCTCCCTCACCCCCAGCAATGCTCAGTTTGTTTCCTGAGATTGAGAGTCTCTTATGCTTTGTCTCCCTCCCTGGTCCCATCTTGTTTCATTTTTTTTTCCCTCCCTAATCCCCATGACCCCCTGCCCTGCCTCTTAAGTTCCTCATATCAGTGAGATCATATGATAATTCTCTTTCTCTGATTGACTTATTTCGCTCAGCCTAATACCCTCCAGTTCTATCCACATCATTGCAAATGGCAGGATTCGTTCCTTTTGATGGCTACATAGTATTCTATTGTATGTATATAGCACATATTCTTTATTCATTCATCTGTTGGTGGACATCTAAATTCTTTCCAAGGTTTGGGTATTGTGGAAATTACTGCTATAAACATTAAGGTGCATGTGCCCCTTTGGATCACTGCTTTTATATCTTTAGAGTAAATACCCAGTAGTGCAATTGCTGGGTTATAGGGTAGCTCTGTTTTCAACTTTTTGAGGACTCTCCATACTGTTTTCCAGAGGAACTACACCAGCTTCCATTCCCACCAACAGTGCAGGAGGATTCCCCTTTCCCTGCATCCTCATCAAAACATCTATCATTTCCTGACTTGTTAATTTTAACCATTATGACTAGTATAGGGTGGTATCTCATTGTGGTTTTGATTTGTATTTCCCTGATGCTGAGTGATGTTGAGCACTTTTTCATGTGTCTGTTGGCCATTTAGATGTCTTCTTTGGAGAGATGTCTGTTCATGTCTTCTGCCAATTACATGATTGGATTATTTGTTCTTTGGGGGTTGAGTTTGATAAGTTCTTTATAGATTTGGATACTAGCCCTTTATCTGCTATGTCATTTGCAAATATCTTCTCTCATTCTGTTGGCTGTTTTTTGGTTTTATTGACTGTTTCTTTTGCTGTGCAGAAGCTTTTGTTCTTGATGAAATTCTAATAGTTCACTTTTGCCCTTACTCCCCTTACCCTTGGCCATGTTTCTAGGAAGAAGTTGCTGTGACTGAGGTCGAAGAGGTTGCTGCCTGTGTTCTCCTCAAGGAGTTTGATGGATTCCTGTCTCACATTGAAGTCTTTCACCCATCTTGAGTCTGTTTTTGCATGTGGTGTAAGAAAATGGTCCAGTTTCATGCTTCTGCATGTGGCTGTCCAATTTACCCAACACCAATTGTTGAAAAGACTGTCTTTTTTCCATTGGCTATTCTTTCCTGCTTTATCGAAGATTAGTTAACCATAGAGTTGAGGGTCCATTTCTGGGCTCTCTACTCTGTTCCATTGATCTATGTGTCTGTTTTTGTGCCAGTACCATAGTGTCTTGATGATTACAGCTTTGTAATAGAGCTTGAAGTCTGGAATTGTGATGCTGCTAACTTTGGTTTCATTTTTCAACATTCCTCTGGCTATTCAGGGTCTTTTCTGGTTCCATATAAATTTTAGGATTATTTGTTCCATTTCTTGAAAAATACTGATGGTCCTTTGATAGGGATTGCATTAAATGTGTACATTGCTCTAGGTAGCATAGACATTTTTGCAATATTTGTTCTTCTAATCCATGAGCATGGAATGTTTTTCTGTTTCTTTGTGTCTTCCTCAATTTCTTTCATGAGTACTTTATAGTTGTCTGAATACAGATTATTTGCCTCTTTGGTTAGGTTTATTCCTGTGTATCTTATGGCTTCGGGTACAATTGTAGATGGGATCAACTCCTTAACTTCTCTTTCTTCTGTCTTGCTGTTAGTGTGTAGAAATGCAGCTGGTTTCTGTGCATTGATTTTATATCCTACTGAATTCTTGTATGAATTCTAACAGTGTTAGAGTGGAGTCTTTTGAGTTTTCCACATAAAGTATCATATCATCTGCAAAGAGTGAGCGTTTGACTTATTCTTTGCTGATTCAGATGCTTTTTATTTCTTTTTGTTCTCTGATTGTTGAGGCTAAGACTTCTAGTAGTATGTTGAATAGCAATGTTGATAGTGGACAGCCCTGCTGTGTTCCTGACCTTAGGAGAAAAGCTCTCAGTTTTTCCTCATTGAGAATGATATTTGCTGGAGGTTTTTCATAGATGGGTTTGATGATATTGAGGTATGTACCTCTATCCCTACGCTGTGCAAGAGTTTTGATCAAGAAAGGATGCTGTACTTTGTCATATACTTTTTCAGCAACTATTGAGAGGATCATATGGTTCTTGCTCTTTCTTTTATTAATGTACTGTATCACATTGAATGATTTGTGGATGTTGAACCAACCTTGCAACCCAGGAGTAAATCCCACTTGTTCATGGCAAATAATCCTTTTAATGTACTTTTGGATCCTACTTACTTGAATTTTGGTAAGAATTTTTGCATCTATGTTCATCAAAGATATTGGCCTGTAATTCTCCTTTTTGATGTGTTCTTTGTCTGCTTTTGGGATAGAGGTAATCCTGGCCTCATAAAATGAGTTTGGAAGTTTTCCTTTCTTTTCTGTTTTTTAAAACAGTTTCAGGAGAATAGGTGTTAATTCTTCTTTAAATGCTTGGTAGAATACCCCTGGGAAGCCATTTGGCCCTGGGCTCTTGTTTGTTCAGAGATGTTTGCTGACTGCTTCAATCTCCTTACTGGTTATGGGTCTGTTCAGTTTTCTCTTTCTTCCTGGGTCAGTTTTGGTAGTTTATATGTCTCTAGGAATGCATGTCTGTCTTCCAGATTGTCAAATTTGTTGATGTATAGTTGCTCATAATATTTTCATATAATTGTATTTCTTTGGCGTTTGTTGTGATCTCTCTTCTTTCACTCATGATTTTATTAATTTGAGTCCTTTCTCTTTTCTTTTTGATAAGTCTTGCCAGGGGTTTATCAATCTTGTTAATTCTTTCAAAGAACCAGCTCCTAGTTTCGTTGATTTCTTCTACTGTTCTTTTGGTTTCTATTTCATTGATGTCTGTTCTGATCTTTATTATTTCTCTTCTCCTGCTGGGTTAGGTTTTCTTTGCTGTTCTTTCTCCAGCTCCTTTAGGTGTAGGGTTAGGTTGTGTACTTGAGACCTTTCTTGTTTCTTGAGAAAGGCTTGTATTGGTATATACTTTTCTCTCAGGACTGCCTTTGCTGTGTCACAAAGATTTTGAACAGTTGTGGTTTCATTTTCATTTGTTTCCATGAATTTTTAAAATTCTTCTTTAAACTCCTGGCTGACCTATTCGTTTTTTAGTAGGATACTCTTTAGCCTCCATGTATTTGAGTTCCTTCCAACTTTCCTTTTGTGGTTAAGTTCTACGTTTCAAAGCATTGCAATCTGAAAATATGCAGGGAGTGATCCCAGTCTTCTGGTACTGATTGAGACCTGATTTGTGACCCAGAATGTTATCTACATTAGAGAATGTTTCATGTACACTAGAGAAGAATGTGTGTTCTGTTGCTTTGGGATGAAATGTTCTGAATATATCTGTGATGTCCATCTGATCCAGCATGTCATTTAAAGCCTTTATTTCCTTATTGATCTTTTGCTTGGGTGATCTATCCGTTTCAGTGAGGGGGAGTGTTTAAGTTCCCTACTATTATTGTATTACTGTCAATGTGTTTCTTTGATTTTGTTATTAATTGGCTTATATAATTGGTTGCTCCCATGCTAAGGGCATAGATATTTAAAATTGTTAGATCTTCTTGTTGGACAGACCCTGTAAGTATGATACACTGTCCTTCCTCATCTCTTATTATACTCTTTGACTTAAAATATAATTTTTCTGATATAAGGATTGCCACCCCAGCTTTCTTTTGCTCTCTATTAGCATGATAAATTGTTTTCCACCCCCTCACATTAAAACTGGAGGTGTCTTATCTAAAATGAGTTTCTTGGAGACAGCATATTGATGGGTCTTGTTTTTTTAATCCATTCTGATACCCTGTGTCTTTTGATTGGGGCATTTAGCCCATTTACCAGGGTAACTATTGAAAGATATGAATTTAGTGCCATTGTATTGCCTGTAAGGTGATTTTTACAGTATATTGTCTCTCTTCCTTTATGGTCTGTTACTTTTAGGCTCTCTCTTTGCTTAGAGGACCCCTTTCAATAATTCCTGTAGGGCTGGATTGGTGTTTGCAAATTCTTTTAGTTTTGTTTGTTTTGGAAACTTTTTGTCTCTCCTATTTTCAATGACAGTCTAGCTGGATGTAATATTCTTGGCTGCATATTTTTGACATTTAGTGCTCTGAATATATCATGCCTTTCTGGCCTGCCAGGTCTCTGTGGATAGGTCTGCTGTCAAATATTTCTGCCATTGTATTCACAGACCTCTTCTCCCGAGCTGCTTTCAGGAGTTTCTCTTTGTCACTGAGACTTGTAAGTTTTACTATTAGATGATGAGATGTGGACCTGTTTTTATTGATATTGAGGGTGGTTCTCTGTGTCTGCTGGATCTTGATGCTTGTTCCCTTCACCAAATTAGGGAAATTCTCTGCTATAATTTGCTCCAGTATACCTTCTGCCCCTCTCTCTTTCTTCTCCTGGATCCCAATTATTCTAATATTGTTTCATCTTATGGTATCACTTATCGCTCAGATTCTCTCCTCATGGTCCAGTAGCTGTTTGTCTCTCTTTTTCTCAGCTTCTTTATTTTCCCATCATTTGGTCTTCTGTATCACTAATTCTCTCTTCTGCCTCATTTATCCTAGCAGTAATAGCCTCCATTTTTTATTGCACCTCATTAAGGCTTTTTTTAAATTTCAACTTATTTAGATTTTAGTTCTTTTATTTCTCCAGAAAGGGATTTTATTTCTCCAGAAATGGATTCTCTAGTATCTTCCATGCTTTTTTGAGCCCAGCTAACGCCTTGATAATTGTCATTCTGAACTCTAGTTCTGACATATTACTAATGTCCCTCTTGATTTGTCAGTACTGCCTCTTGTTTTTTTGTTTGTTGGTTGGTTAGTTGGGTTTTTTTGAGGTGAGTGTTTCTACCTTGTCATTTTATCCAGATAAAAATAGATGAATGAGAGAACAAAATACTGAAAAAGTGGCAATGACCCCAGGAAAATATACACTAACCTAAAGCCATGGGGAAAAGAAAGGAAAAAAAAATCTATATCTATCTCTCTCTATATATGATTAGATTGGTGAATAGAACAGAGTCACACACTTGATTTTGGGTGTATTTTGGTCTGTTAGAAGAAATTGCCTCCCAAAATTTTAAAGAAAGGAAAACTTATATATGTACAAAAATAAGAGTATACATGATGAAGGGAAGGAATATGACTGTAAAGATGAAAATTTAAAAAGATTCTAAAAAAGGAATTGATAAGAAGATGGTTGAAAACAGAAAAAAATAGGAAAGAATGTGATGAGGCTGGAGTCTAGAACAAAGCCATGTACCAGATTTAAGGCATATTTTTGTCTATTAGAAGAAATTGTATCCCAGGTTTTTTTAGTTTTAATATTAATTTATTTTGTTTTATTAATTTAATTAACTAATTGATTTAATTTTAATTTAATTTTTATTTTTAATTTTAAAGAGAAGCCTATATGTATACAAAAATAATATAATGAAGGGATACAATATGACTAAAAAAGTGAAAATTAAAAAAATTAAGGTATGGATAAGATAAAATAGTTTAAAAAACACTAAAATAGGAAGGAGAAAAAAATTTTTTTAATAGAATAAGAAAAAATTAAATTAAAAAAATTAACTTTGAGAGACTAAAGCATCATGGGGAAAAAGTGATGAATTCTACGTGGTGCATTCCCCTGAAGTTCCCCAGTTCTCATTGATCCGCAAACTTGGTCTGGGCTGGATGTTCCCGCTGATCGCCTGCGGGAGGGGCCTGTTGTGTAGATTCTCAGGTGTCTCTGCCCGAGGGAGCTGCCCCGCCCTTGCCAGGGGCCCGGCAAGGCGATCTGCGCAGGTCCGCTCTCGCGAGCTTTTGTTCCCTGAGCGCTTTCCGTACAGCTTTGGAGGACGGGAATGAAGATGGCGGCCTCCTGGTCTCCAGCCCAGAGGATCCGAGAGCTCGGGCCCCACTCCTCAGCGCGCCCTCAGAGAAAAGCGGTCAATCCCGCCTGTTCCCCTGGTCTCTGACCCCACTCCCTGCTCACCTGGCCTGTGACCAAGTGTTTCTGTCTCTGCGCTCGGCCCATTTGGAGTCTCCAAACCCAGCAGATTCCTGCAGCGCGCTCCCCGGCCGCTCCTCCGGTGGAGGAAGGAGTGGGTCTCCCCGGACCTGCCGCTTGTGGGGACCCTGCTCGAAGAGTAGTGGTTAGCCTGTGCCTTGGATCAGGGTTTAAGGTAAGCTTGAGCTGAAAGTCCCCTTCTTGGCTTTCTCTGCAGCTGGCTTCCCCGCTCTGATACCTGGAGCTCTGCCATGCTCAGGGCCCCCGGGTCCTTCTGTGTCCCCCTGGGTCCTGAGCTCCCACCTGGAGCTCTGCCATGCTCAGGGCCCCCGGGTCCTTCTGTGTCCCCATGGGTCCTGAGCTCCCACCTGGAGCTCTGCCATGCTCAGCCCCCCCCCCCCGGTCCTTCTGTGTCCCCATGGGTCCTGAGACCACACTTTACCAATGAGGGTTCCAGCCCCCCACCCCCTGCTTAGCCTCTGGGGTGACGTCCCTTAGTGGAGCAGACTCTTAATGGTTCGGCTTTTGTGCTCTGTTGCTCTACAGTCTGTCTTCCCAAATGTCGCCTCCTATTCACTTCTCCGCGCGTCCTAGCTTCCAGAAAGTAGTCACTTTTCTATTTCTAGAATTGCTGCTCATCTTTTCAATCTCTTGAGTTTGTAGGTGTTCGGACTGGTTTGAAACTAGCTGAACTCCTGGGACCTGATGATACCTAGGTCTCTTCCTCCTCGGTCAATTCTAGAAGTTTTGCAGGTTTTGTTTGTTTTGGGGTTTTGTTTTGCTTTTTTTTTTTTTCTTGAGATTCCTTGGGATTTTTTATGTAACTAGTCACTTAATAGAGAGTTTTATTTCCTCTTTTCCAGTATATATGTCTTTTATTTCTTTTTATCTTGGTTGCTAGAATTTACTATGTTAACAAAGAGTGAGGAGAAGAGAAATCCTTGCTTTGGTCTTGTTGGTGGGAAATCATTCACTATTATGCCATTAAATGTGATGCCAGCTGTTTGTAGGTATGCTTTATCAACTTCAGGTGCTCCTCCTCTGTTCCTAATTTGCTGAGTGTGTTGGTGATAAAGTGGTGAGCAAAGCTGCCGTCCTAATTTGCTGAGAGGTTCTTGGCTTTGTTTTTAAGTCATGAATCGGTGTTGGACTTTGTCAAATGCTTTTTCTTTGTCAGTTGAGATCATATGAGTTTTCCTAGCTTATTGATATGGTGAATTACATTGATTGGTTTTCAAATGTTGAACCAGCCTTGCATGTATGGGATAAATCCCACTCATAGTATGTAACTCTTTTTATATGTCGTTGGATTCAGTTCGCCAATATTCTGTTAATAGTCCACTGGCTTTTATTTAACAAACATCCACCTCAGGGAAGTGCCTCACATGGGTAGGATACTTAGTAAATACTTACTGGTTGGATTCCATTTTTGTGGTTATGAGGGTGTGAGTATAGAATCCAGCTCCCTGCCCATGGGTTGGTCTCTACTGGGTCCCCATCAGCTGCTGTGGAGCTCAGCTTGAATTTCATAAAAACCAGTTAGCATTTAGTTTCACATCTCATAAATAATCTGCCTGCTTACATTTTAGTGTGTTCTCCTCCCTCAGCTGGCATTCAGCCACAGACTGCATTTAGGCCTACAGCCAGTGGGTAAGGGCAGAAGGCCTTGCATTGGTTAGTGTGTACTATTCAGTTCCTTTGGCCTGGATGCTCCCTCTACACTCAGTCAGCCATCCTGTAAAATGAGTGCTGTGCATCACATTCTCTAATTCATTCATAGAAGAGAATCTAACAAGGGCTATTTTCCTGGTGAAGGACTTTCCTCTCTGATTAGGCCCCTCCTTTTAAGGCAACTGAGAAAACACACAGATGTGATGCATTGATGATGATCCTGGTTCACCAAGACTAGTTCTTCTCAGGCTACTGTTAGTGGAAGATTAGAAATGAAAACTCCTCTTGTTACTGATGAAGCAGGCCTTTTCCCAAACCATAGATTCATGGAACTGCCAAGGAGAAGCTTTCGACTTTGTCCTTTAATGCCTTTATTTTTCTGGATGTGGAAGTTTGCACTAAATGTGGCATATTGGTTTATCTTGACTTATGTATCAGGACCTTGTAGTTCATAAATTATCAGTAAGTTGTAATTATACAGTACATAATAGGGCAAATGCACATCCTCTAGGTACCAGGCAGGTAGAATAAATGAATGAAGTTGTCTGTGTATGAGATGATAAGTGGCAGGCACTGGACCCAGACTCCAGTGTAGGGAAGATAGTAGAAAGTGTCAGGGGCTCTGTCTAGGCCCTGTCATGGGGGCAGCCATTATTAAACTCTAGCTCCATGTTACCAAGTGGAAATCAGATCCAATTTTGCCAGAACTTACAATTTTTCCAGAGAACCTTGGTATTTATATGTATATTTTTTAAAATATAGAACCATCCAATTTTTAAATGTTGGCAGTGAATTCATTGCATGAGCCAACCTGGAAGAAGCCAAACAAAATACATCCGTGGGCCAGATTTAGTCTGTAGGACATCATTGTGCCTAAATTTTCAGCCCTTTACATTTCTCCCTAATTTGAGGCACTGTGCAGCATTCAGCAGTGATTATTTCTCCTTTTTAAAATTTTCATTTCATGCAAGTCAACCTGTTATTGGCACATCTAATTAAATATATAAATCTCTCCTTTTGGTGTTAAGAGGAAAGACTAATTTCCCCCAGGAAATGCACCCCACTCTGCTTTCTATATATTATATAGTTATTATAAATATGGCACTACTTCCTAAATACTAAAACCTTTTTGAAATCCAGAACAATCTGACCTGCAGTTATTGGCATGTCACTGCCTTTAAGGTTTCTTCTAAGTAAAAAATCATTCTTTATAGTGAGCACCTGAAGGTCACTAAAAGCACAGGTCCAGCAGTTGTGGGGTAGACTCTCCCAAGTCTGTAGGTTCTCATTTCCCTCGACGCAGGAGCATATTCACCTTCTCTTTGGTTCCTCTGGGCCAGACATGGCACGGCATTGGCAGGAGGTTAGGGAGGAAGAAGACGGCAACCGGTATTGCTTCTTTCTCATAATTAGTCTCCAGGCTGAAGACAAATGGTCTTACATGTAGCCATTGTACATCTGAGGGCTTGTTTCCAGCTTATAACAATAGTCACGCAATTATCTTGAGATTTAGAAGGCAAAAGAGCTAGGTCCTCACTGTCTGCTCACAGACTCTATGCCTTTCTCGTTGCCATAATGCAGAACATGGAGCCCATGCCTGCAGTTCGAGGATGGCAGGTGGCAGGTGCGGAGATTGCCACACTATTTGATGTTGTGGGCATGCTAATGTCAGAACCCCAGACAGGGTCCCGACAGCTAGAGCCATCTGATAGGTATGTTGATCCCAGAGTTGTTGTAACTATAAGAAAAAGCCTGGCCTCCTGCATGGATTTGGAAGTTTTGACTCTAATGTGTTTATAATGCTCTTCTCTGTGATTTGGAAATTGCCTTTATTTATCTTTGCTGTTGCTTTAGTTAAGAAATATCACATTTGAATAGCTGAGTGTCTCCAGAATCATTCTTGAAGGCAACAAATAGTCCATTTTATAGGGAGAAAAACTAGATTTTATTGTCACTATATTAACCGTAAGTTGCAGAGTCATAGAAGCCCTTGATCTCACTGTGCTTTATTTTTCCAATACCACTGAGAACTTTGTCTTCCACTTTTTCCTGTAGAATGAAAGATGGTTAGCAATTTTATTTTTCTCTGTATCGCCTTGGAACCTCTGTTTGCATCCCTCTTCCATGAGGCCAGAGGCCCCAAGGAGCAAGATTTGCTGACCCATGTTGACAATCAGATGATGGATGGGGACAGAGAAGAGCACAGGCCGACTGAACCCAAGGGGGAGTCTGGGCTGAACAGGCTTCCTGAATCAAGAGCAGAAGTGGGTCTTGGGCAAAGCTACGTGCAGAAACCCAGGCTTTAGAAAACAGCTATGCAGCCATGTCCACAGAGAGGGCCCGCAAACTTAAGCAGCAGTGTATTGCGTGTGGAGTGGAGGGTCTCTTCTACAGTTCAGCTAACATCTAGCACCTTCCACATGTCAGCAATGGACCAGCATTAGGGTAAAGACAGAGTCGACCCTTCTGAGCTCACCCCAGGGAAATGGAACTATGAGGAGTTTGGTTCCATTCTTGGAGTTAAGGGCATGGACAGAAGTGGGCCCAGGGTTCAGAAGGCAGTGGAAAGAGGGGACTACTCCTAGCCTGAGCATATCAGGGGAAGCTTCCTGGAGGAGATGACACTGGAAAAGAGGAGAATATGAGGTAGCCGGGGAAGCTGGGCATAGAGGCCTGCTAGGCAGAGTACCCACCGCAAGGGCAGGCTTGGCTTCCTTGAAGCACAATACAAGAGAACAAAACCCTCTGAGCGCGCACTATCTGTTGTTGTTCTAGTTTTCATTTAACTTCCTGAAAATCCTGACAGACAGGTTTATCCTCCTCCTTTGAGGAGGAGGGGGACACAGACATGGAGAAGTGGACTGGCTTAGGAAGTGTCCCAAGCACTAAGAAGTGCCCGTGCTGGAATGAGAACCCAGCACCAGCTGGCTTCCCTTCTGGCATTTCAAGTCCTCTGCACAAGTTTCTGGAAGGTCTAGAGTCTCATTGGTCCTTCTAAGCAGCCCTTTCAGTGAGAGGAAAGTCAAGCAAGGTCCTTCTCTGTCTGTGGGTCTTTCTTTAGGGGGCTGGGGAGATGTGGTCCGGTGGCACCTTTGTCGTTACATGTGGGTCCTGAGGGAGGAGCCCACAGGACTGCATTTCTCAAAACTCGGATGTGTATTAGCCTGAGCAACAGTACAAATGGTGCCTGCACACAGTTACCTGGGCCACTCGCTTCAGTTCTAACTATGTGATTATAAGTTGGGGAGCATACAAGGCTGCAGTCTAGCCTGGACACTGCTTTATCCCTCCCAATATCATTTAGAAGGCAGCTGAAGCTGATATTAGTGTCATCTGTTTTTGTTTTGCTTTGTTTTAAGAGCCTGCTCTTTTAGGGCGAGGCACTGAAATAAAGAACAGGTTGTAACCTCCACTCAAGGGAGAAGTTAACTCTTGTCCAAGTTACAGCCCCTGAGCCTTGAATGGGTTTTCCAGACCTGTGGATGGGCCAGGCTGGACTGCCCACACTGTTGTCCTGTCATCTCTGATGCTAGCCATGACTGTGCTCTGCAAACATTGAGAACTTGGGAGAAAAAAGAGCAAAGCTTTTTCTCCCCAATCCAGAGCCACTTTGGCCCCCTTGGGCCCCTGTTCTAACCAGCCACGTTGATGAATCGCAGATGATCTTCAAATAACAGATCCCTGTTGGTTCAATGTCAAAACCCTACATGGTATGAATAGTAGGTAAATTGGGTCTTGTCACTGTAAATCGGCACCCACTCAGTCCTTTTAACTTAATCTAGTGCAACAAGTATTTATTTATTAATGTCGATTGGACAGTGAGCAGGTCAGTGTCCCTGGGGAAACATGGACTCATATTCCCCATTTGCGTTTCTTTTCTGAAAACTGTTCTTGCTTCTTCTTCTCCTTTTTCTCTAGCTTCAGTTCTTGTCTCCTCTTCTCTTTTCTCCCCTTACTCATCTTCAACACTGGCCCCACATTACGTTTCCTTAGCTAACCTGCCCCTCAAGGACAAAAATGGATATTTACATATGAAAAAATGAAACTCTTTTGCCCTCAAACTGTTCATTTAGTCGAAAAGATAAAACCATTCTTTTCCTGTAATGATGAGGATAGGAAATGGCAATTTGGTATTGTCTTGATTGGGAAAACTAAGATATTTACAACATGTAAAAACTGTGGCCGTTTCTGCAGGTGGACACGCGTGCTAAAAGAACCACCTTCTGTTTGCTGTCTATCATGTTTGTGGTGAATCTGGATAGAATCCGTTGTACTGATTTTCACTGAGGATGCCTGCTTTGTGGGTCCTGATGGATCTCTAGGCACGAGCTGTGAAATTCATGTTACACTGGTAGCTTTTACAAGCTCGATTCCAGACGTAGGCTTACCATGTCAATTTTCCTCTTGAATATAGATGTCATGGTGTTTCTAAAAACAAAACAAAAGTAAGTCATTTCTCTGACTTCATCATTTAACAAATATTTTCAGTGAAACCCATGTCAGTGTTAATTGCTTATGTCAAAAGATAGACTTTATCCAGACTTTGGGCTCCAGATTCATCTAGATTCTAGAGCAGGGCTCTGCACACTTTTGCTTAAAAAAGACAGATAGTAAATATTTTAGAGTTTGTAATCTAAGAGACAAAACAGAGGCTGTTCTGTAGGTAGTTAGACAGCCCTTTAGATTCTGTGTATTTTAAAATGTAGACCTTATTCCTCATTCTTAGATTGTGAACGGTAAAAAACAAACAGCGATAACAGCACCAATGAAACCAACAGCTAGCTGGATTTGGCCTGCTTGCCAGGGATAGCAGATCCCTGATCTAGAGCAGTTTCTCAAACTAGAACGTGCATGAATCACTTAGGCATCCTTCTGCAAGTGCAGATATGGGTTCAGGATGTTAGGGATCCGCTATGAATGAATTCTGCATTCCTAACAAGCTCCAGGGAGATGCTAATGAATATGGTCCATGCAAGACATTTTAAATAGAAAGGATTATATTGTAAATTCCTGGAAAGTCAGAATTTTTTTCTTGTCTAATCGTCAGTGCCTCCTATGGTGTCAGGTTCATAGTGGACTAATACATAGAAAGAAAGAAAAAGAAAGAGAGACAGAAGAAGGGGAGGACAGAAGGCAGGAAGAATTCCAGCTTAAAAAATAATCTAGATACAAATACCTCTGGTGATTTCTAAACATCTAACAAAGAGGAAGGAAATTCTTAAAATGTCTAAGCTCTCATAACTGAGATGGTTACATCATTATTAAAAATGAAAGAGTAAAATATTGAGTTCATAATTTCTAGAAAATCAGTCAGGTCCCCACTTCTTTGAAAACTAGGACGTGCATGTTCTTGCTACTCATTACTTCATCTGTTACTACTAACAGGTGCTAATGTGGTTGTCTGGAGGTCTAACAATTGGGATTTTTTTAAGCAGAAAATACTTTAATTACACAGGTGTGTCCAAATTTTGCACACCAAGTAAAACATACTGGAAGGAGAGTTATGAATTCTTAAACATCGTAAGATTAGTAGTCAGAGTTAACAACCAGACAATTTACAAGTTAAAAAAAAAAAGTGTGAATCACACACAGATGTTATTTTCCAGAAACACTGCTTACAAAGGTAATTGCTCACAAATTTTAGGGTTTACAGCAGGTATCACAGGATTTCAAATTTAAAGGGTGTATGTGTGTTCAAAGTCTTAAGAATATCCAAGGGATGTGTGCATAATTACTTGAAATTGAAACTTCTGTAGTTTAAATACTTACTGTAAGGAAGACCTTTTATTTCTTCTTCTCTATGGGCTGGTAGAGGGAAAAACAACAACAACAACAAACAGCAAAAAAACTTTTTAATGTTGAATATGTAGATTTGCAAAATGTGAATTACCATCAGAAGAATGAAGTTCTTTGATGATTGTTGCTGGCCCTCGTTATAGAAGAATGGTACGGGGCACCTGGTAAACCAGCCCTGGACATTTCTGCAGACGTTGTCTTTGTATTCATATTAACTTGCAGGAAGGTGTTAGTAGAAACAGTGGAATTCTGCATAAATATGCCTGGATGAGAAACTAGGTAAAGTCGGTCCAGCAGAAACTGTGATTGTTCAACCCACGGCAAGGACGGATGCCAACCCAATTTGTGTGGACGAGTAACCAGACAGAACAGAATCATCCAAGCGTCCGTCAAGGTGTGGTCTGTCGAGCGTGGCCTTTAGTTCATTTCATCCAAAGGAAATTGCTCTTCCTCTTCATTTATGAACCGTACCATCTCTCTTCTGGGTTTAGGTCCCCACCCTGACATGTAGAGCCAAACAGCCTTGGGCCAGTCTCAGAAACTCTGTCTCGGTTTCCTTATCTATAAAAGATGGCCCGGAATGACTTTCTTTGCAGGGTTGTGTGAGAGAAGAGTAAATTAGAAAACAGTAGGTATTACTAGTTGATGTATAATGAAAACGGGTATCTGGAGATGTTTTATAATACAGGTTTTTATTATTATTTAGGTATGCTAAGATCGATAGATTGAGAGATGGTTGCCATTGCAAAGACAGTTTGCAGTACCCACAGATTCCTAGAAAGGGACACGCTACGCCATGGGGGAGAGGTTATGTGGGGGAGTCACCAGGACTGCCTCAGTCGGGCAGCAGAGGGAGAGGGGACACCGAGCAGGAGCCTTTACTGTGGTTTCTTCTGTAGGAAGGGACAGGGGAGGCAGGGAAAGCAGGCTGAGGATTGGCTAGTTTGAATAATTTCAGCAGGCCCTGGGCTGCAAGGCTGCTCTTCTCTGGTTTCTGGCCCTGGGGTGTTTAGAGCAGGTGAATGGTGAGAACAAGATAGTTAGAGCTGGGAATGTGAGTACATGATAAAGAAGGTGATTTGGGTGATGTGCTCAGAGTTGGTTGGTTTGCATTTGCAAGGTGCAGGGAGTTGTTTACTATCTCTAGGAACTGGTGGTCTGGGAGAGTTAGTGTCTCCACAGTCAGCGAGGCCCCAGTTGCAAAAGCCTAAGAGTACCAACATAAATAAATATATAAAAGATGTGGTTGATACAGGAGAGAACCAAGCAGAGACCTCTAGGTTTTATGGATGAGGAGAGCCAAAATTGGCGATAGTCAAAAACATTTTCAAAATACATGGGACAACAAAGTACCACATCTTGAGAAAAGGAGAGAGAAAGAAGCAAGACCAGCAGATGCAATTTTCAGTTCGAATAGCAGCACAAGTTATAGGAGAGGCAGAGGGTGAAAGAAACCGAGTCAGTCCTCTTGTTCTTACAAAGGCAGAACGGTGGCTGTGGTCCCCCCTTTAATGGTGGCTGTAGATGTACTTACCTGAGATGGACTCACTTGACAGCTGGTGTCGCTGCCCTGCTTCCCACTGCACCTGTGAGAAGTGTCCCAACTCCTTATTGTGGTCAGCCCGGCCTTCCTTAGTCTGACCTTTCCCATATTCGCAGCATGACCACCTCTCCAGCTCCCAGCCTCCCAGTCCCTTCGGTTCCTTGAACATACCAAATTCACTTCTTCCCTCCTCAGCACCTTTACCCCCAGTCTCCTCTATTCTGGGGTGCTACTCCTTCTGAGCTTTGCATGCTGGCTGCTTTTTATGATTCAGATCTCAGCTGAATGTTCAGAAAGAGATTTTTTTCTTGGGACTCCCCAGTCTAAAGAAATCCTTATTTCTAATTCTCTGCACTGTGCTTTTTACTATCTGTTACTTTGTTGTTTATTTATTTGCTTCTCATGTCTATTTTCCTGTGATAAGCTAAGCTTTAGGAAAGCAGGGACCTTGGTCCTCTTTACTGCTGTTGTGCCAGGGCCTAGAAGCATGCCTGGGACACACCAGGAATAGGGTGTTTATTGAGTGAATGAACGCATGAACTATCTAAAAACACGCTATTCTACACTCTGCCTCCAGCTAGCTCAAGAACAATTTCCTAAAGAGCCTGTGAAAATTAAGAAAGAAACAGTGCATGGATTCAGGCCCCAGTAGGCTTCTGGGCTTGGTGTTTCTTTAATTTCATGTAAATTTCTCTAAGTAAATATTCCTTAAAAGTGAATAAAATTTTATTTCGCTTTAACAAGAGAATATAAAAGTTAAAAAGGTCACTGTAGTAATAGACTAATCTCAATTACCAGGGCAGCCTCCGAAACCCTCACTCCCACCTAATCTCATTCGGTGCATACGCAGCTCACCGTGTGATTTCCAACACAGCTAAATGAAATTATAAAGCAGTGTTAAATTTATTAATCATTTAATTAGCTAAATGTTCCTGCAAGTACTCGCGAGATGAATGGCATGTCATTTTTCTAATGCAATTTGCCTCTCAGGCAGCCAGGGTCAGAAAGGGAAGCTCCTGGCATCTCGAATGAGCTTTTTATATCTCACCTTCTATTAAGAGATGGTATGGATACCAGTGATGGCATGTGAGACCTGTACACAAGACCAGGGTCCTGGGGCGCTGGAATGAAGCCGGGCTGCCGATCTCCCCTGGGTGACAGAGGAGAGGCAAGGTGGCTGCAGGGTCGTTCTGCGATTGCCTCTCCCCGTGTCTCCTTGCAGGGCAAATCCTTTTATATTTAACAAGCCACTGAGCAGAGCACAGCAAAAGATAGCAGCGGGTATTAAACGCATGCTCAATCTAGTTTTATTTCTTTAAATTTACTCAGTCGAGAAAAATTTGTGGAGTGCGAATTCTCCTCATGGTAGGTGACTTTTTAATCCTCCGAGTTGACTCAAGATTTATTAAACCCTTCCATCCTCCTAGACTCTGCTTGTCATCTTGGGGCATGTGCCGCACCAGCTCTCTGAAGAAGACGGTCGTCTTGGGGTGGCGTGTTCCAGCTCCCATCACTGGGACACATACCCGGGCAGCTCTGGGATTTAGACATTTTAACCCATAATTATTTCTGACCTAAAATCTATGGCAAGCAGCTGCTTGTAAATCTCTTCCCATTTCCAGTGAGAGAATTGGCATCAAGAGCATTGTCTAAATTCACTCAGCGAGGAGCTGTGGGGTGGGTGCCACGTGAGGCCGAGAACATCCAAATGAACACTAGTCTGTTTGGACGAGATGGGAGCTGTCAGTTCTGAGATCCTCAGCGGGAGGAGTGTCTCGCTGCTCGGACACGGCTGGTTCACAGTGCCACCGAGCAGGGAGGCACCCTACCCCGCGGTAAGGAAGGTAGACACGATGGGACATGATGAGTGGAAGTGTGAGGGGCTGGTTCTAGTCCCACTTCCTCCTGCTGTGAGCTGCAGTCCCCTAGACAAGTTACGTTACCTGCAGCCCCTTGATGTCCTCCTCTATGATATGGGGGAATAGGAATACTCCATGCGAATATCAATGACAACTAATCACGAAATTGTCATAAGGAGGGCGTCTGGGTGGCTCAGAGGGTTAAGCCTCTGCCTTCTGCTCAGGTCATGATCTCAGGGTCCTGGGATGAGTCCCACATTGGGCTCTCTGCTCAGCAGGGAGCCTGTTTCCCCCTCTCTCTCTGCCTGCCTCTCTGCCTATTTGTGATCTCTCTCTCTCTGTCAAATAAATAAATCAAATCTTTAAAAAAAATTGTCATAAGGATTAAATGAAGTGATATACTTCAAAGTGTTATATGAATTCTAAAGTGTTGTAGAAACATTGCAGGACAATTTTATTTTTATGTATTTTGTTCTTTGACAAGCAAGAGCTTTAGGTCAGACAGCTCTGCATATTGAACTTGGCCAACCAACTAGTTCCTGTATGATCCTGAGCAAGATGTGTAGCTTCTCTTACCCTTGGTTTACCTAGTAGTGAAATGGAAATTATTATATGAGTGCAGATTAGAGGGAACAAATTGTGGGCATATAAATATATACTGTACATATGCAAAGTTGGCACAAATATTGTGCATATGTATATATGCATGTACACATGCACACGCACGTACACATGCACATGCACACACATACACCCATGCATGCACACATATGTGTACACATCCACGCACATACCCATGCACGCACACACATGCATGTGCACATGTACATGCACACATGCATATGCACGCACATGTACACACATGTGCTGTGCACATATGTGTACACACACACACATACACATGTACATGCACACTTCCTGGCACCTGATCTGATTTAGTAATGGTAGCTGCTGCTTACATTGCTGCCACCACTCCTATTTCCATTACTGTGATTGTGTCAACATTGCAGATAGAGGGGACCACTTGCCCCCTTACGAAAAAAAATGTGTATTATTTAACACAGACCTCATTAAACAGGTTTGCTAAGTTAGATAGAGGCAATCCTGGATTTGCTTCCAGAATACAAAGAAAAGAGGAGTACCAGCATATTTGATAAAAACACAGCACAGTGTTTAAGGGCATTGCCGCTGGAACTCAGCAAAGCTCACTTCAATCCTCCCTGTGCCCTGTTCCAGCTAAATGACCTTGAACTAGTTTTTGTTTTTTTTTTTTATCTTGCTAAGACTCAGTTTCTTTATCTCTAAGAGAAAATTCATTATAACACCTCCTTTCCACCCAAGGCCATTGTAAGGATAAATTGGGGAGCCCATAGCATTAATTGCACACGTAAAACAGCCAACAGACATCAGCTAAACAGGGAGAAAGAAATCGAATTGGAAAAATTTCCAAATAACTTATATCTAGATTGTTCACTTTGACACTCCTGCCACTTCCCTAGGTTTTCTTGCAAGTATCCTTTTAGGTGGGAAACTCTAATCCTTGGTTTTCCCTCTCATGATCCAGAAAGACCAACCAAAGCCTGGACAAAGTATATGTACAAAGCATCTCAGTAAGGTGGCAGTAGCCAGGAACCAATACACCTGTCTCCTATACTTGTCTTTTTCTAGGGACCAGTGATTCTTGGTCATTGGCTCATCTCCCAATCATCCCCTGATCTCTTTGTTGAGTGTTCTTACCTATAAGAAAGGTGTTTACACAGTTGTTTTCACGGGCTGCAGGTTATTTTTGTATTTGTCTTTGGGTTACTGAAATGCTGATAGAAATCACTCAGATCACTTACTTATCTACCCATTAATAAACCCCTTGGAGGGCCTCCTATGTGACAGGTACGGGGATTCCAAGGAGACGTTTACTTCCTGAAAGTATAATTTCCTGCCTTGTGAGTTTTGGGTTAATGCCTACAGAGCAAACGTAATGTGCACAAAGTATACTACTCCCCTTCATCCCCCCGTGGTCTCCTTCAGGTTGAGGAGTTTCTTCCAGATCCTCTAAAGCTATCTCAGTAGCATCGGTGTTGCCTTAATAGGCAATATTGGAGGGATGTAGACAACGTCAGATATCACTGGCCCTTGAGGAATAGGAATCCCCTGAAGATTGACCCTAGAATGGGGCAAGAGATAGTTAAGAGCAGGCCTAGGAAGGAGTGAACCTTGGCCCTTGGGTCCTCTTGTAGTTTCTCTAGCCACCCCAGGGCCTTGTGTCTTCAGCTGTCAGGGGTCCCAGATTAAGCAGCTCAAGACTTAGAAAAAGGGACAGCCTATAAATCAGCTGCCCTTCAGGCTGTGCTAGGGGATGTGGCCATAGGCCCTGGCTGAGGTGGGGATCCTTCCCCGTCCTTCTGCAAAGCAGGTATCCCCAGAGAGCTGCACAGTAGGAGTGAGAAGGTTGCTTTCTGCCTCCTACTTCCCCCGCAGTTCATTTCATGAGCCATCTTTGCAGCCCCTCTTGACAGTCACACACAAGTATATTTTCAGGCCCTTTCTTCAGACACACAAATAGGACAAGGCCTCTTTCCTAAACCAGTGTTTTTTGACAAGAGTTACGCTGCGAATGCATGAGGCAGGCCCCTGCATGCAGCCACTGAAACTGTTGAAGGTTCCTTGAGAGAAGTGGTGTATACAAACCCAGGAGGGAGAGATCAGGAAAAGAGGAAGGAGCGAGGAGGGAGGAAAGTGAGAGAGAGTTAATAAGGAAGAGGCCAGAGTAAGAGAAAATGAGGAAGCAGAGCAGAGGAGATGAATCTCTGCACGCAGGTAGCCGGCTGGGTAAGAACACTTGTCTCTCTGGGCTTCAGCTTCCTCCTTTGTAAAATGAGAGCAGTTGTGAAGGCACCTAATTTATAGAGTTGCTTTGAGCAGTACAAGAGATAAGCGTGCAAAGAACTTTGGACAATGCCCAGCATAGAGTCACTAATCAATAAATATTAATCATGTTATTAAAGAGAGAGAAAGAAAGCAGAGGGGGAAAGTGGAGGAAAATCAGAATGAGGGAAAGGGAGAGAGTGTAGAGTGAGCAATCAAGGAAAGAGAGAGAGAGAAGCACCAGTCTGCCTGTGTGTATGGGACTGGTTGTGCTTTCTCAAGCCCAGCCAGGGTTCCCTCTCTCGAGGCGGCTGAGAGCATAGCTTTCGTAGAAACACGGAGGACCGTCCGCTCAGCACAGACCTGAGGCAGGCGTGACTGCAGTCACCCATCAAGTGTGCCGTGCAAAAGCTTTGCCTCGGTGCAACTTTATGGCCCAGAAACCAAACCACAAAAAAATATGGCACCTTGTTGTTGCTGTGGTTGTTTTACAGCCAAGTATAAATCGGTGCTTGTATGTCTCTTTCACAAGTCTGGGAGGTGCAGAGATCAGGGAGTGCCAGGGTCCGGGCACCCTGACCTTCCCCCCCAGGGTTGCTTTTGTGTTTTGTTCCCTTCCACCATGTTAAATATTTCCAGTTAACCATTTAAAACAGGGAGATGTCGGTGATGGCTTTTAGATCACGGCTTCCACATGAAGTGAATTTTATAAGAAGCCATTTTTTCCCCTACAGGCTGCCCTTGTGCCCGCCTCTCTGACTTTGAGGTCCTCATTATTGTGGGTTTAAATGAAGGATGTTCATTCAGGCAGGGACGGGGGGAGGCCACCAGGCATCGGAGCTGTTATCAGGCCCTTCTATCAGCCAAGTGACAGGCGTCCGGAACAAGAATGCGGAGCTCATGGTGCAGACCTCCGGCTGACACCAAAGGTGACTCCCCTCACTCTAACCTTGAAAGGGAAAGTTCCCACTTTATTAAAATGAATTTCAAAAGGGCCGCTCTGACAGCTGCATAATTAAATATTGGAGTGTCAGCGATAATTTATTCCACTCGCATGTGGTGGTCAGATCCTTTTCACTAGAGGGTCAGCAAGCATGGTGACAGAGGCAAGGAGACAAGGGATTCTGGGCCCTTTGTCATTTGTGTAGCCCCAGCCCTGAAATCAGAGGCTGGTAAAACATACAAATATACATGTGCACACACACACACACACACACACACACACACACTCACACACTCACACACTCACACACTCCGGAGAGGGAAGAAGTGTGCACGAGGTTGTCCTGTGTTATTCACCCGGTGTAACCCTCCAGTTCAGATCTGATACACGTTCATTATGAATAGTAAATGTGAAATGTTCAAGACCTGTGTGCACAGACTTCTAACCCGTACGTGAGGGTCTTCGTGGGCTCCAGAGCCACCGTTGAAGTACCCATCCATCGTCCCCAGCCTCCGTATCCCATCTCTTCTGCAGTGAGCTTGAGGAAGCAGGTCATCACAGCTATGGAAGCAGATAGAACTCCCGGGATGTGAACTTTTGTACAGGTAGTTACAATGCTAGTGACCTCATATACTCAGTATAAAGGCTTTGGGTTGCCCACTGACCAACCCGGAAAACAGCTGTTGAATAGTTCTTTGTGCGTGTGCGTGCGTGCGTGTGTGTGTGTGTGTGTGTGTGTGTGTGTGTGTGTGAGTGTGTGATTAAGAGAAATCTGCCTATTTTAGGCAGGTGCAGTGAAAAGAACGTGAGCTTTGGAGCCAGACACAAGACCTTTTCTTATGATTAATGCAGTTAAATTTCCCACCACAGCCAGTGGCATATTGCTTCATAAAAGCCTATAAAAAATAGGAAAAACAGAGCCACAGCGGATTCAGCACAGGCCCTTTTCAGGATGTTTACTCTTTGTTTATGTTGTTGTTTTGCTTTGTTCTGCTTCAGCTAGGAAGCAGTTGTGTTATTTTCCCTCTTTGGCACTTCAGAGGTGGTGAATTAATGCTTCTCGGGGCCCATGGTCTGGAAGGTTCTGCCCCTGTCGTGTCTGTGCAGGGAGCCAGCACACAAGCCCAGTCCATCATTTCTTATTTGACCCTGTCCTGTTTACTCTGTCAGGGTAAGAGCGCGGGCCAAGCTCGGCTAGTCAGTGGATTACTTTATCAGAGGCAGGCTTGGCTACCCCGAGTCGGCCTGAACAAATTACATCCCTCACTCAGTCGCCGAACCAGGAACAGGGTTATAACTCAGTCTAAGCACCGGTCTCTCTCCTATTACCTTCATAACCAAGGTCATACTAATCAACTCAATTACCAGTCCTCTCGGACATTTTCATAATGTTTTCTGCTAGTTGCTCTCCTGTGAAAATCTCTCGGTCTAAGCAAATTAATGCCATTTTTATAACTACCTGCATTTCAGGTACAGTGATCTCCTATGAGAAGACTGTATCACCAGCAGCTCAAACTAGCTTTACCTCCCAGCATAATGCATTGCCATACAGCCCATTCTCAACTTTTTTTTTTTTCTGTGCAAACAAATCATCTTATTTTTAGGGAAACATGAAATTACAAAGAAATTTACTCCGGTCACTTCTAGAAACAAAGCACTGAGTTTCCTTCTCTCCTTCTTTATCCCAGTCCCAATTCAGCCTCCTGGACATTTCCACCAGGGCTTTTCTAGGCTCTGATTTCTGAGACGTGGGAGGCTGGAATTGCATTATGCCCCGGGAAGGTTGTATTTCAATCCTTATTGGTTTACAGACATGTCCCCCTTTTGCCTTCTCTCCATCCCATCCTACATATAGCCCTCCTTTGTTTGAGAGCCCCTATGCATGTTTGTAGAGCAGTTTTTTGGGGGGTCATTTTTTTGAATGTTTTTTCACGTTATCTCATTTGATTCCCATGGCAGATCTATGAGAGTCCAAAATAATACCATGTGGGCAATAGCCCGTATTTTTGAAAATTTCCTAACAGCACAATTGCTGGATAGCTTGTACCTTGAGGACATCGGGAGGGACTTGTTATCTGAGTTGTGCTGGTTAACTTCAATCCCAGTTTGAAAGCAAGCCACTGATTTTATTTAATACAGGGAACTAACCAGGGCACCTGTGCCTTCTCGCAGCCCCTCTGGACTGCCCTCTCTGTGCATGCTCGAGTCACCAACTAAAACAGAGCTCTGTAACTCATTGTGTCCATCCTGTGGTACCTTTGTTGCACCTAGTAGACCATGACTGAAGACCAGCTGAATGAGTGAATTCTTTCCCCACATACTTACTCTTTACCGGACTTGCTTATTTGCTCAAAAGAGACAAGAAGCTGAGGGCAGAGGAGTCAACATACATTTCAACTTCATCTGAAACATTTCAGTCCATTATTTAAACAAACAAGCAATGAAGGAAGGAAGCTCTGAAGCAAATGTGACCAAATGCCCACAATTCCATTTGTGAGTGGGGGGTGGGAGTGTGGCTATCCAGTATTCCTAGCACCTGGGCTTGTGGGTTGGCCTGTACATTTGAGGAGGGTCTGACATGTGGCAATGGCAAGGGAGGGGGGTGCTGGCATCCATGTGGGCCTACCTCGCCCTGGGCCTGGGCTGGGTTCATGGCCTCTTAGAGTCTCATGGATCCCTCATGGATTCTGGGATCCTCGTTCTCACCACCCTAAAGACTGTAAGGCTGAAGGCCAGAGTGCCCAAGCCACTTGCTCAAGGATACACAGTTAATGAGACAGAAGTGAGATTCAAATGCAGGCCACAGTGAATTTAAAATCCCTGCTCTTCCCCATCCCCTCCCCACCACAAATACTTTTAAAACTGAGGTGAAATCCTCATAACATAGAGTCCACCATTTAAAATACACAACTCTTACCTCAAATTTTAAAATAATGTAAAACACACAACTCAGTGACATTTAGTCAGCTTACAGTGCTATAAACCATCACCTCTCCATAGCTTTTTTTTTTCCTAAAGATTTTATTTATTTATTTGACAGAGAGAAACACAGCCAGAGAGGGAACACAAGCAGGGGGAGTGAGAGAGGGAGAAGCAGGCTTCCCGCCGAGCAGGGAGCCCGATGTGGGACTCGATCCCAGGTCTCCGGGATCATGATCTGAGCCGAAGGCAGTCGCCCAACCAACTGAGCCACCCAGGCGCCCCATCCTCTCCATAGCTTTAACAGGAAAAAACTTGCAGGAAAAAACTCCACACCCATTAAAGAACCACTCCTCATTCCTCCCTTCCCACTAATCTGCTTTTAGTCTCTATGAATCTGCCTGTTCTGGACATCTCATATAAAAACAGCCCTATGATTTGTGTCCTCTGGTGGGTGACTTTTTTGACTTAGCAGAGTGTTCTCAAGTTCATCTATGCTGTGGTAAAGGTCAGTACATCTCTGTTTTAATGGCTGAATAATACTCCATTGTATGGATATGCCACGCTGTGTTCATGCTTTCCTCCATCGATGGACCAGTTGGCTGGTGTCCAGCTTTGAGTTGTGGTGAACAGTGTTGCCAGGAACTTGGATTCAGGTTTCTGGGTGGACGTGTGTTCTCATTTCCCCTGTGGATGACTAGGAGGGGTGTCGCTAGGTCCAATGGCAACTCTGAGTTTAACTTTTGGAGGAACTGCCAAGCTGTTTTCCCCAGAGGCTGCCCCATTTTTCATGTAATCCCTGCTTTTAATGCTTCTCAGTGTCTTCAGAGGCCCCAGACTTTTCTTTAAATACCGTCTGCAGAAAGAGCAACGGATGTCTTCCCAGGTAACTTTATGATCAACCCCCAGAGACTCTCTGGGCTTGCGTTTGTGCCACCAAAATAGCCAGGAGGCATCCAGTCCCTGTTATTTTGGTCTCCCTCCCCTCCTTCCCACCCTTCTCAGGCTCCAGATTACCCAAGAGTAGAAAAGAGCGGGGAGGCCTGGGAGTCAGAATCCTTCATCCCGCCAGTGCTGCCCAGAGCCTCCTGGTGCTGCCCTCTCCGGGTCACCCCCATCTCCTTCTGCTGTGCCCCTCAGTGGGGGCAGGTGGCAAGTTCAGTCATAACCAACACACTTGCCAGGGGTGGGCGGTGGGAAGCTGAGTCCTGGAGAAGTCCCCTCACAGAGCTCTTTCGGATCAAGTGGAGACCACCGCAGATGTCTCCACACCACCATCAGCTGCCCTGGCTTGAATTCCTTCACCCTTGAACAAGTTAAAAGGGTTTTTCATGATAGGAAACATTCAACTTTGAAAAATTGGCCCACAGTAAAAAAAAAAAAAAAAAAAAAAATCTGGATCCCAGAGCTTTCTTGGAAATCTTTTAACTCCTCCAGAAAGTTGTGGAGAACAGAGCAAGTGTAAATGAACGTGGGCAGGGCATGTGCTCACTGTTTCATAAACCTAATCCTACCTGATCCTCATCTCACGACTCTGGGAAGTCGGTGCACTTTGCCTGGTGGGAGACCGGAGAAACCTAAGACTCTGAGGAATCAAGTCACGGGTCGGAAGGCTCCCTTTTTGGAGGCAGTAGCTTCCGGCTATCGATTTTCCCAGCTCTGGACTACAGCTTGTTTTCACCATGTCACATGTCTGAGACCTGTTATGTGTCAGAGAGCACAAAAAGACCTCAGTCATAAGACCAAGGCCAGAAAGGCCAGGCACTGCAGCAATGTGCACAGCTGCATCTCACTTCTGCATTTATATGCTGGAGGAATGCAGGGAGACGCGGAGCTGCCCGGGGCCTGCGGGGGGGCGAAGGGGGGGGGGGTCCTCTCTGAGCACCATTCTTGGACTTCTTAAGAATGGGCCTTCCAGGCCTCCTTGGCATCTGCTTTTACAGCCTCCGGGGCTGTCCTTTTAAAGCCGGAGGTGCCCCTGCAGCCCAGAATCAAGCATGGGGGAGGAGCCATTTCGAGATTGCCCTTCCTGTCTCCCACAAATAGATAAAGCCAGAAACGATTGCACAAGTCCTAGCCAACAACTAGAAAGTAGGGTGTCCAAGACATGGTGCAGCTGGAGCAGACCTGCTCCATAGGTGGTGTACAGGGTGGCTGGAAGGACCCAGATGAAGAGACAGAGGCCTGGTCTTCAGCCCTGGGAACTTCTCTTCTCTTCCCAGAACGCCTTTCTTGAGTGTACACAGCAAGGGGGTTCTTGATAAAATTCCTGTATGTTAGGGATATTCTTAGAGCAGACCAGGTAGAGAGAATTGGACCCAGAAATAAAAATGGGGAGGCGGGGAGTCCTCCTCAGGGCAACCATCATAAGTGGCTCTTTGTTGACCCACACAAGGTAACCTTTTCCTAGGCACTGCAATCCTAAGGACATCCTCACTACCCCTCCTAAAAGGAAATTTTATGTGAGTACAAATCAGCTCACACACGCTGGAATCTCTTGTATTTTCCACCATCCCCGGGGAAGCTGCTATAATGTCCTTTGATAATCCAGCCTGCTTATGTTTTCCCAGTTGAAACAGTTCCCTTTTGAATGTTCTGGGTTTCTTTTTATAAATATCATCTCATTTAATCCTTACTGCAATCCTGATGATGTTGTAATCATCTTCAATTTATAGTTTAGGAAACAGGGGATCAGAGAGGTTAAGCGATTTGCCTAAGATCACCCAGCTGGCAGGTAGCAAAGTTGAAATTTGGTCCAGGTCTGACTCCAAAAGCACTCACCTTGTCTGCCTCCTGATACATTTTCTTGTAAGGAGCATCTCACAACAAACTGATATGATCGCTTAATTTAATCCTTGGTTAAAATGATACCAGTCTCATAAGTCAACAAGTTTTATTCATACTCTAAGCAATGACTGAGAAAATTAATGTGACTATGGATTATTTCCATAGGAGCCAGTGACTGCTTGATTCCATTCCACTTTATCTTCTCTAAAAAACAGAACTCACTCTTGAGTCAAGAGTTACTTCTTCTTTTACAGTAAATGCCCTGTTTGAGATTTTGCAAACTCATTTCATGATTTTTTTTTCCTCTTTCAGTATCTTTCCAAATTTAGAAGTTAAATTTATAGAGCTATAATTTGCAAGGTCATCCTTTTCTTTTCTTCTTCTTCTTTTTTTTTTTTTTTTTTTTTTTTTTTTTTTTTTTTTTTTTCATTTAAAGAAATGTAAGCAGGAAATGAGGCCTTTTCAGGTTTGGTTTGGGTGTGACAGCTCGTGATTCTTCACTGACGATGGCCAAGTCTCTGCAGATTCCTGCGGGCTGATGATGATTAGCGCCTTGCCGACACATTGCAAATACACAGACATGTCCAAATATTCCCCCCCACACACTCCCTAGTTTAAGAAGGATGTGAAATGTTGGGAAATGTTTCCAAGAAAAGACTAAAGGATTAGCCTACCTGGAGAAGTGAACTTGAAGAAGTGGAGTACAGTCAGCTCCATGATGGACTGCGGACCCAGTGCTAGGCACGCCAAGAGGGAGCTGGATGGAGTGCATGTAGTAGCCGGCTTTGAGAGGTCACAGACTAGCTTGGAGATAGGGAAAGCTGATAGATGATTACAACAGGGGGTGTGTGCACCCCTGGGAAAACACAGACAAGGTTTAGGCGCTGCACAGAGGGAGGGATTAACTCAATGAGGAGATGGTTCAGTAATGGTTTTCAAGTATAGGACACCTCTAATAATATGATTATAGCCTTTCATAATAATGTACCCCAGTTATTATTTATTCCCCGATGCTGAACAAAAATAACTATTGTATACATCCTTTCCATTATTAGCTCTTTCATTCCTAATGATAAGAGGGGTGGGTGGCATAGAAGAAACATGTTTTTGTGACCCTTCACATCCTTTTCCTACTCAGAATTGTAACGCTCATTTTTGGGGGACTTTTGTTTGTTTTTGCTTGTGTCTTCCCTAAATTCCTTATCAAAGTGAAAACGGTACGACCCCAGGTCTTCTGACAGTGGGTGCTGATTCTGCAGGGGGCCCACAGATGCTTTCCAAGAGCGACTCAATGTCAGATCAAGCCACCCAAGGGAGGCTGGTTCTTCACTATGCATCACAGCCTTTTAATGCCATATTGCTTTTTATCAACCAATCGGCGGATGTTTTTCCCCCTTTCACATTGAAAGCACTCCACTGTGGAAACCAATAAGTTTGTTATCTCATTTTTTTTGTTTTCTGATGTCTTGACAGCAGAACCAATCTTGGGAATCCTTTAAAAAAAATTACTGAAACAAATTCGATCACAAAAGCTTTTAAAATCTGGAATCCCAGGAAGCTAATTAGTGCATCCTTTTAAGATGGCTTCCTGCATTTTTATATGCACATAGGCTTGGGTTTCAAATGCAATTGGCAGTTTGCCACAAGTCACACAGGTCATCCTGGCTCTTAGGAGCACCGAGCTTCTGCAGGGCCCTGTGCGGGGAGGGCAAGGGCACGACTCTCCCCTGCGTTGAGCATGTGACTGTGATCTGTCACCAGGTAGCAGACAGAGGCCAGGAGCTGCATTCAAGGGGGCTCTTCGTGGTTACTTGTAGACTCCAAGAACTCCTCTCCTTGCCCTAATGATGTCCTTATTTTGCTGTTTCTCCACTTGACATTGAACCTCTGGGTAACAGGAACTATGTATACCCCAGGGCCTTACATGGAATTTGGCATACAGTCGGTGTGTAATTAAAGAAGCTGCTATAATACAGAAAGCACAGGCTTCAGAAATAGTCAAAGGTACACATACCTTTAGGCACACAGCTCTCCTTAGCCCGTGTCTGAGTTCCCTCAAGGTCTGTGCTCTCGGCGTCTTTGTACCTCCAGTGCCTGGCCCAGAGTTGGCCCCCAGTAAACATGTGCTCCCAGTGAGTGACTGTGAATAATATCCAGGACGTCTACTCTAATATAGAATTTGTGGAACTTCTTTGGGTGTGTGCTTTTTGCCTTCCCTATGAGTTGGGCAATCTCTTTGGGCAAAGATGGACTGTGAAAGATGGTTGACTTCTTTTGTGTGTGTGTGTGTGAGAGAGAGAGAGAGAAGGGAAAGGCTATGGAAGTATAAAGTTATGATTTGAATGCCCTGATGACTCCATCTCATTGTACTATAAAGACATCCAGATTCTCCCCAGAAAAATCTCTTCCAGCACAAAAGCCATGGTAATCACATTTGAAATACATGTGTGCCCGTGTCTCCAGGCCCACATCCATAGGCACGTACATCTCTCTGGAATGAACCCTATCAGTCCCTATCATCCACCGCCTTCCTGGACTTCTGAGAGGCATGGGAGCAGCACATTCCAGATGGACAGAACTATCCGTGAACCATCTTAGATGCACAAAAACACCTGGTGTTTGGGGCACAACTGAATAACCCATTGGTTCAACTATTTCATTATTAAGATGTTCCGCGTGGGTCTCTTTCACCCTTCCTGGTGTGTGACCCCAACGAGTTAATGGGCAGAGGGTGGAGTCAAGCTCAGTGCAATTCCAAGCAAATAGTTGAACTATTCACCCCAGAGCCTCATAATCAGCTTGTCTTAGTCAGTCTTCAAAGACACAAAAAGAAGCTGCAGCTCACAGACACCAGTAGTTAAAACCATTAAAGAAATTATTTCCTACCAAATAAAGCTCCCCTGTTTCAAAATGGACTAAAAAAAAAACAAAAAACAAAAAAAACCACACAGCAAAACTTGAGAATCAACTTGAAGGTTCAACAGCAGGAGAATGATTCCATAAATTACAGTGGATCCACTTAATTAGGCAGCCACTAAAATAAAATAAAATGACAGATGGAAAAAAATGATAAAAGTTGTAATGGCTAAAGTAGAGTTCAAAATGGAATATATTCTCTGACTAAACCTATAGTAAAGGACAGATGAATAAGGGAGAGGTAGTAGAGATGTATTACGGACCTGGCTACATTTTTCACTGTCCAAAGTGGAGAATGTATTGCATTGCCTTTATAATTTTAAAAAGTCTAGTTTAAAATGTGTCACTAGTAAAATCTTGTGACAACCTGTAAACTGGTTGGCTATATGGTATTTTCAAGATGTGCAATTATAAGTAGGCTCACATACAGCCAGGACATTTATTTGAACTTGGTCTTGTGAAGTCTCAGTCCCCATGGCTTTGTAGAGTGAAGGGTTCTGAGGGGCAGGTTAATAGCAACGCCGATACAGGTATTGTGGTCCCTAGATAGAGCACGCGTTCCTCAGCTTAGCTCCGAACATCAGGATAAAATGCCTCTGGGTTGTCAATGCCGTGCTCTTTTCTGTGTTGCCTTAACTGTCAGGCAGTTATTGAAAAATTGTCTTTTCTTCCCAAATACAATAATTAATGCCTGGGCCAGACTACCATGACAAATCCTTCAAGATTAAGAGTGTACTGAGGGCTGGTGAATTTCTACTCTCGGCCAGAGGACTGAGGTGGAGTGAACCATGGTGTGTTCTCTTACAAAATTAACAAAAATGACTAGTGATTCATTTCAGAAGTTAATAAGTAATACATTTGCTCACATTCACAGAAAAATTCATACTAAATTGTTAAGAAGAATAAAAGGAGGGGGCGGGAAAAGTTGACTTTACTTATTGTGCTTTTACTAGATGCCATTTTGCAGTAATGCTTCTCATTTTGCATCGTTTAACCCCTTTAATATTAGCGGTGATCCTGAAGCATCGCTGTTTGTGCCTGGATCTGTCTCCATCGCTGTGCTCGCTCTTTCTCACTCAACGTACTGTCTCTTATAAATCCTACCCTCAGCCCCACGTGCCCCCTATCTCGGCCGATGCCGACACGTCAGCTGTGCAGAGTTTGGAGCCATCTGTATGGAGTCCAACTAAAACCCTTGAAGATCAGTCAATTCTGATGTTTCAACTCTAATTTTTTTTTAAAGATTTTTATTTATTTATTTGACAGAGAGAAACACAGCCAGAGAGGGAACACAAGCAGGGGGAGTGAGAGAGGGAGAAGCAGGGTTCCCGCTGAGCAGGGAGCCCGATGTGGGACTCGATCCCGGGTCTCCGGGATCATGACCTGAGCCGAAGGCAGTTGCTTAACCAACTGAGCCACCCAGGCGCCCCTCAACTCTAATTTTTAATACACCTCATTCTCATCACTTGAATAAAGGAGGATGTTTGGAAATTGCTAGATTAGTTATAAGCCATTAGGTGTTACGGGTCAGTGTGAAATCCACCTTTGCTGACTAGAACAAAACCTTGTCCCTTGGAGGCCTGAAAATAGACATGTCCATTGTACGGTGCCCTACAGCTCTGTGTATGGGTCTTCCACTTATTTCAGGTGGGCCTCATCTGTGTGTCTCCGTGGCTACCACATCAGCCGTGAGGCTGTGGATCTGGTCCTTTTGGTTCCCTTCAGCTGAATGATCTGACGACCTGTGTCTGTTATTAGCTGAGTGCACTGTACACTCGGCTTTGATTTGCTCCTTCTTTCTCAAAAGCGTCTCAGGGCAGGGAGTGGAAATCCTAGTTTCTAGGACTCGTGGCCTTACGTATGCTGTATCTGACCCAGCTGTGGTCCCCACCTTGTGAGGACATGGCCTTGGTTCTGATCAAAGATGGTTAGCTTTAGAGGCAACCTGCATTCCCGCCCTACATCGGGGCACCAACATTTAACAAAAAGATTTCCTCCGCAGAGTTAATCGTGTGATTCCCCCATTCCCATGTGAACTCCTCCACTCTTTGGTCCCATTGTGCCCTTTAGACTCACCTCTTCCTCCCACACTTCCTGCTCCCCACTCCCCGGTGAACAGGCCACATCCCTTCACACCTCTGAGCTTTTGGTTACACCATCAGCTCTACCTGAGTTCCCTTCTGGCCTCCACCCTTGCCTGTCAAATTCCTCCTGCTCTCTTCCTTTCGGTTTCCACTGCACTGCCCCTGATGTGAATGTTTGCACACCTGTGTTGTGAGCTTATTGGTTAGGGTAGGATAGGCTGCAATAACAAAGAGCTCCCCAAAGCCATAATAGCTCCAACCCCCAAAGCTATATTTCTTACTCAGAAAACAGTGTAAGTGGGTACACCTGGCTGGGGCACTTCCATCCCACAGAGTGACTCCGAGACCCAGGCTCCCGCCACCTTGCGCCTGCATCCTCCCAGTGTCTATCCGAAACCAGCTGGTGGCTCTCTCTTACCAGCCCCAGCCACATCTCAGTGAAGAAGACTAGCCATGTGGCTATCTTGGAAGACAGGCTGGCAAGTGTCATCTAGCTCTTTGCCCAGGAGAAAGTGCAAGTGTATGTTGGGTGGGAAGCTGGCAGGCCATCTCTGAGTTCCTGTAGGACATGGACTGTTTTCTCCCAATTAGAATCTCCAGTCTCTGGTATAAACTGAGGTCCCCAATAAATATATGTGGAATGAGGACATAAGAGGACATTTGCTTGATTTCCATTTGCCATCGTGTCATCAAACTTTGAATCCAGCGGCATACTTTTTTTCTTTCTGGCATTGTTCAGGGGCTTTCATTTCATGGTTGAATACTGAAACATCAAGGGCTGAAAAAGGCAGAGTGATGTCTTCAGATACATTTTCTCATAATTTAGAGGCACAGAACCAGAGTGCTGGTGTTCTGTAAGGCAAAAAGACCCCTGGTGAAGAGTAATCTAATAATTCATCTTTATGTTAAAAACACATCACAGCCCCTTCATTCCCCCCCTGGCATACTCCAGACCGACTTTGGCTCCCCTTCCTGCTAAATGCATCCTTTCCCTCTCATCAGTCTCTGCTCCTCCTGCCAAAAATGGAATACAATGAATAGATGTATAATAAAATCTTTTAATTGTCTTAGCATATGTTGCTTTTATTAGGTGGGCATAATTGGATTCCTGGGATCACCTACAGAGTCCTTTCGAATATAAAATTGAAATGGCTTCACACTCCGTGCACAAGTCCTTCTGAGCCACTGTTTTCCCCTTCGCTGCCTCCTGTCCCCCTTTTGCTGTGAAGTTCACATTGAAGTGTGAAAAGAGAGCCGTGGCAACTGACACATGCTGGATCTTATCAGCCCCGAGTGCAGCTGTGGCCCCGATGGAGGAGCGACTGTCATTTCTACACCATTTATTCCTGCCTGGCCTCATTGCTTGCTTCCTTTCAGAGGAAATTTTCCCTGTTAAAGTACTGTACTTGTCATTTATTTCCCTTTTTTTCCGCTCTCCCTCCGTGGATGGGTTTTGATATGCATTTATCCCAAAGGCGAGCCTTTTACACACTTCCGCTAACCTCTTAGGGTCAGGCTCCTCTAAGCGGCTTCAGGCTCGTAAAAGCAACTCAACAAAGCTTTTATGGTGTCATTACAGCTCCCTTAAATTCCTCTCCTTCCAGCTTCCAATAATTCTATCACCTCTAATCAATTCATGAGCTCTCTTTGAGAAAGTGGACGATGGGGTGGGAGAGAGGGGGCTAGAACCAGCTGAAGACCCACGTCATTTGGACCAAGGCTTGTCTTGGAGTCCTGCGGAGCAGTCTCAGCCTTTACTTTTATTTTAGAGCAGGGATTAGGAAAGGGACAGACAGTATATGTTTTAGGTTTACGGGTCAGTTTGTGTCCCAAATGCTCAGTTCTGCTGTTTAGGAAGCACATGCACCAAAAAACTCCTAGATAGTATATAAACGAATGAGCGTGGCTATTTCTGATAAAACGTTATTTGTAAAAATAAGCAGTGGGCTGGATTGGGCTATGGGATTTAGTTTGCCAACCCCTATTTTAGATATTCAAATCTTTCTGGTGCCGTCCTCCAAAAACTCATAGTCGACTTTAAAGTAACTCTAAGGCTAGATACGATGCCTACATCTCCAATGCTCTGCTTGGATGGTAGAATGTTCCTACCAAGAAAACAGTCCACTGACTTTGTTTCCAACTTAACTTTTTTTTTCCTCTTTCTTTGTCTCCAAGCAGTAGAAGCTTAAAATTTGTACTTAATGTATCTTTAAGTGCTTTGCTTCAAAAATAATTTAGTGGTGCCACACGGAGCTGCTTAGAAACTTGAGTATTATGTTTCCCAGTAATTGTGCCGGACCTTCTTGGAAAATGAGCATTTTATCGTGTCCCCGGGAGGTAAGCACAGTGGTGAGAAGAAGTAGTTCACTGCTCTAAATCTGCCGCTGCCTCGCCAGTGTTCTGTGAGTCTGGTGGCCACAGGGAAGGACGTGGGTGTGTTGTGAGTGCTGCGGACACGTGTGGGAACGCTGGAAAGTCATAATCTCATTTCAGCCTCACAAAAACTCTATGAGGAACATAGTAAGAGTCCTGTATCACAGAAGTGCAAAAGTAAGCTCAGAGATGAAAGATCACAAGTCCAAAGTCCAGGTGGACTTATATGGACCCATTATGACATTTCCCCCTATTTCTATTTTTACTAATGCTGAGTGTGACAGATAATGTTACGATTTCACCACATATCCCTGGGTGTGCACCTCGGCTGTCTTTCCCATCCTCCCCAGTACTTAGTCCCCGGCCCAGTGACTGAGCCCTAATTTATGCGATTCATGCAGAGTGAAGCCCAGCAGCTCCAGTCTGGACCAGTGGAAAGCCTCCAAATGTACAAACCTGCCTAATTTGCTGGGCCTTTTCTGCTTCAGTCCAGCTAAAATAAAAATGACACTCAGGTAATCTTACAAAATTAGATGGAAGAGCCCGTTTCTGTCTCCTTCAGTGACGATGTGGAATGGAGCCATACTCCCATTATATTTGAGCCATTGTTTAATGGCTAGATCCCAGCTTGTGGGGAGCTGGGTGTGGCGAGGCTCAGTGAGTCCAGGAAATGCTCACATGAAGAGAAACTGGGAGATCCCAATCTTGGGAACAGGGGGCTTCTGCAAGTTATTTTAAAACCTTTCAGCAAATGTCATAGGACTTAAGCAAATGAAGCTAAGTATCCTGTATTTATTTTATTTTCATTTGGGTTAGAATTGCAAATAGAGGTTAAGTGACATACCCATGGTCATGGTGGTAAAGAACAGATCCAAGACACGAATCCATTATTTCTTCTTGACTTCTAGACAAAATTTATTTTTTCCCATTCCTCCTTAGGAGTGATCCTAGGTTATTAGGTTATTGTCTCATGGTTTTCACTGAGTTGCTTGTTGAGAGGCGAGATGCTGTTGTTACAACACAGAAGAATTTCTGCTGTGTTGTAAACTTTGGGGGGATCCCAAGGTTTGATCACAAGGTACATAAAGACAGATAATGGTGCTTAACTTCTCCTTTCGTCCAGAGAGAGGGAGAGTTCAGTAATCTATTGGTTGACATTTTCCTTGGGTCCTCATAATACTTGTTTATTGGAGATAATTTGCTTAAGCGTGCACAAGGTGGAAGGCCACGCAAGGAAGGTTTTCATTAGTTGTGTACTGAATGGATCAATAGTAATTTGAATACTATAAATCTGTCCCGTTAACAGGTTTATTTCTTCATCAGATATTAATTCCAGAGGGTGTCACCCATGATAGAATTGACACAAAGCATGCTGTGCAGATGCTGCTGCTCTGTGATCAGGTTCAGCTGTGCGTCAGGGGGAGCCTCCGTGTGGTCCCTTGAGCATGGGACAGCAGATCAGCAGCAAGTTAAACAGACTCCTAGAGCCACTGCTTTCCTTGAGGAGGAAATCAGAAGAAAAATGGGAAGCTGTCCATTCATTCAACTGCTCAATTTACTTCCTCTTTCTTTCTCCCTCCCTCTCTCTCTCTCTTCCCCTAACTCCCTCTTTTCCTCTGCCTCCTTCCCAACTTCTGTCTCTTTCTGCCTTTGTGTATCTGTCCATCCATCATCCACTTATATCTCCCGACTAGATAAGCAATGCAGATACCCAAGATGGAAAATTAAAAAACAAAACAAAACAAAACAAAAAACCTTAATAAAATAGCCATCACTCCTAATTCCATTACGAAGTAATAATCACGGGTACATATAAGAATACTTCTCTAGCTAATAATCTATACTCCATGCTGTCCCTTTGGCTAAATGCTATGGTGGATCTTTTCTGCCCGTGCAAACATGCAGAGTGTGCATGCATGTGTAGGGGTGGGGTGTGTGTGTGTGTGTGTGTTTTAATAGCATATTTTACCTATTATTTAGAAATATGCTTTGTTTGGTTAACAATACTTCTGGAACACATATATGTAAGAACACCTTTTTTAAAAACGATTCCAGGGTGACTGGGTGCATCATTTGATTAAGCATCTGCCTTCGGCTCAGGCCATAATCCCAGGGTCCTGGGATCGAGCCCTGCATTGGGCTCCCTGCTCAGTAGGGATCCTGCTTCTCCCTTTCCCTCTTCCTGGTGCTCCCCCTGCTTGGGCGCTCGCTCGCTCTCTCTCTCTCTCTCTCTCTCTCTGTCAAATAAATAAATAAAACCTTTAAAAAATAAATAAAAATAACTCCATACCACCCTGTGGAATAGCCCTGATTTAATCAAACATTCAATATTGATGGATCCTCTAGTTCTTTGGTTTTGGTTTTCTGGGATTTTGTTTTTGGTTTTGTTTCATGTGTAGGATTTAGTGATTCATCACAACAAATGCCCTCCTTAATCCCCATCATGGATTTAACCCATTCCCTCACCAACCTCCCATCCAGCAACCCTGTTCTCTTTAGTTAAGAGTTGGCACGGGGCGCCTGGGTGGCTCAGTTGGTTAGGCGACTGCCTTCGGCTCAGGTCATGATCCCGGAGACCGGGGATCGAGCCCCGTATCAGGTTCCCTGCTCGGGAGGAAGCCTGCTTCTCCTTCTCTCACTTCCTCTGCTTGTGTTCCCTCTCTCACTCTTTTTCTGTCTGTCAAATAAATGAATAAAATCTTTAAAAAAAAAAAAAAAAGAGTTGACTCTATGGTTTGCCTCTGGTTTTTTTCCCCTCTATTCATCTGTTTTTGTTTTTGTTTTTTTTTTAAGATTTTATTATTTATTTGACAGAGAGAAACACAGCCAGAGAGGGAACACAAGCAGAGGGACCCAGAGAGGGAGAAGCAGGCTTCCCGCCAAAGCAAGAAGCCCAATGTGGGGCTCGATCCCGGGTCTCCGGGATCATGACCTGAGCCAAAGGCAGTCGCTTAATCAACTGAGCCACCCAGGCGCCCCATCTGTTTTGTTTCTTAAATTCCACATATGAGAGAAATCACATGCTATTTGTCTTTCTCTGACTGACTTAGCATAATTCTCTAACTCCATCCGTGTTGTGGCAAATGACAGGATTTCATTCTTTCAATGGCTGAGTAATGTTCCATTGTATGTATTTACCACATCTTCTTTATCCATCACTTGATGGACATTTGAGGACCCTCCATACTGTTTTCTAGAACATCCAGTTCTTTCACTTTTGTTATTATTCCTGTTTTTATTTTGCTCTTATAAATACTACAGCGATAAACATTCTTATGCAATATTATCCTGCGCACTGCTGGTTTTAAAATTGTAGGGTAGGTGGCGCCTGGGTGGCTCAGTTGGTTAAGCAACTGCCTTCGGCTCAGGTCATGATCCTGGAGACCCAGGATCGAGCCCCACATCGGGCTCCCTGCTCGGTGGGAAGCCTGCTTCTCCCTCTCTGACTCCCCCTGCTTGTGTTCCCTCTCTAGCTGTGTTTCTCTCTGTGAAATAAATAAAATCTTAAAAAAATATTGTAGGGTAGATTCCAAAAGGGCAATTTCTGGGTCGAAGTTCGGATGACATAATTTAGCATCCTCTGTTCTTTACTTAACATTATGCAAAAGCATTCCCCTATATTAATGAAAATCTCTTTGTAAAGTTTTTTTTTAATTGATTGCAAAAAACTTGCTCACATAGTTATGCCAGTTTAGTTACCATTTCTTCTGTTGCTGAACCTTTTGGTGCCATACATGTCTTTGCTTTTGTAAATAATGCCAAGGTGAACATCTTTATAACACGAATCTTTGCCCCCCTCTTGACCTACTCCAAGTCCCCCAAGTAGGATCACTGGGTGGAAGGTCATGAAAGGAAGGGCCTTTTATTTATTTTTTTATTGATTTATGTATGTATTTATGAGGAGGGGCCTTTTCACTCACAGGCCGTGGACAGTCCCATCGCAGGCCCCTGCTGCACGTTCCATCCCCGCTCAACGCGGCACTTTCCAAATCACAGCAGAAACCCTCGGAAGAATTCCGCACCCCACGGGGATGGAGTGTTGTTATTAATATAACTTTACAAACATCATTCTTTTGAAAGCTTCATCTAACCTGACCACAGCTCATTAGAGAACCTTCTCACAACCCCAGGGCAGCTCTTGGATTCTACAGCAGACAAGTTGGCATGAGCTGAAGGGCATCCTCAGGGGGAACATCCCCCTTCCCATCCTACCTGAACGGTGGTCTCTGCCCACACCTGCCAGTCGGGGACATTAGGGCTTTCCTTCTGGGAGATAAGGGAAGGTCTCTAGTTCCTTCTCTGGTTCATTTCTATCCTCAGATCACAACCAGTGTTTCCCAGTAGGGCATGGTTGGCATTTGGTATGAGGGACGGTCCTGCCCCTGACGGGGTATTCGGGGTACCGGGCCGTGCTCACTGCCCACCAGTGACCACTAGTGATTGTAAGAGCCACACATTTCTTTTGTCTCCCAACTTCCCTTTTGCACATTTCATCCCTTGCTCTCAAGCATATATTCAAATATGTATTCTTCCTAATCCTTTTTAATATGTTTTATGTAAATATGTACCATCTTTGTGTATGGGCTTTTGCTGTAAGACCTCTGTGATGAGGCCGTGATTCTCAGCTGGGTTTGGAAAGGGCCAGAAGGAGGGAAAGTAATCATCATGGCCTGTTAGAATGGGGTTGCAGAGTGGAGGGTATTCATGTATTTTTAATAGGATAACGTGGTGTTTAAAAGCTGGGCTTCTGGAACCGGAAGACCTGGTGCAGATTCTGACACCTCCTCTTATAAGCTTGTGACCTTGGCAAGTTCTTAACCTCCTTATGATTTTATTTTATCATAAATATTGGATAATGAAATTATAGTTCCTACTGCATAGTTTTTTTTATAAGGAGTAAAGGAATCACTATTTTTGAGATACCTAGTACCTGACACAAAACAAGCAATGTGTGTGTGTGTGTTCTCCACAATTCCAGCAAGGCAAAGGATACCTGACAAGTACCTTCTAGGGTAGTGAGAATATCAGAAAGCAGGCCGGGGAGATTCTAAGGGTTTAAGAAGGTCAGATACACGTAGTGGGCAGTCAGTGTGCCAGTGTCCCTAATCAGCCCCCCACCAGTGTCCTGGCTGCCAGCGGGGCCAGAGCTGCAGCACCTGTGCCCAAGAGGAAAAAGGGTTGTTGAGAACAGGACCCTGGCACCATCAGGCCAGTCCCTTTCGTGGCCTGCAGTGGGCCCTGCCCACGGAGAGTCTGGCCTGACTCTCCTTTTCATGGAGACCTATGGAGGACCAAGATCAAGGTTACCTTGTTTGGTTTGGGCGGTTCCTTTAAGCTCCTAGCCTATGTCCTCCCAGAAGGGAGAAAAAACATGGAGGAAGAAAGAGAAAAGAAGAAGAATTTTTTAGGACACTGTGATAACAAATGTTAGCATGTATGAAATTCAGAATAGTCCTATGAGCAGACCAGAGAAGCCTAAGCTTTTCCTCTATTTGAGGATGTACATTCAATTTAATAGATATTTCTGAAAGTGGCATGCATCTTAAAACCCACGTGTGTATTTGCTGAACTATTACTTTCCATCTCCAATGCTGTGAGCAAGTCAGTACTGCATCTTACACTTGATAACACATTGAGTGGTAATAATAATTTATTTTAAGAAACATAGATGAAGTAAGTGCTGCCTGATTCATTCATTTATTTAATACTCAAAACAACCCAGTAAGGTTTCTGCTATTATTGTACCCACTCTACAGATGAGGTGCAAACAGTTAAATGCCCTGGATCCCACAGCTGGGTTAGAGGCAGATCTGGAATTTGGCAGGGTTGTCGGGACAACATAGCTCATCAGCAGGGGCTGTAGGACGTGAACCAGGGTCTCCATTGTTCCCACATCTATACTCTGTCCATACTGACTCCATCACCGAATCCCTTCCTCTTGGCTCTGGTCTCTGTACTCAGAAACCTGAGACCTACCAAATCAGGTAGTCCCAGGATGAGGCGTGCTTGGATGGGACTGATCCTGGTTGTGTCCTCCACTCACTCTCTTCATCCCTCAGAGTGTATATTCAAGATGCTCCTTTTGTCCATGTTTCCATGGGAAAGGGCGACTATGGACTCTGTCAAGGGGATGCCAGAAATGAGGGGAAGTGGCAACTCTTGCCAAAAACCATCACTTACTATCTTCTTCTGAATAGACTGGAAGTAAGCCCTTCAAACAAACCTTCACAATTGAACTTGGAATTGAATTACGGAGTCAGAGGCAGTTAGTTTGAATAACCTAGATGGATGAGTCAAGTTTTAGTTGTTGGTTTTTTTTGGGGGGGGGGGCGAATGGTTTTTTTGGACTAAGAGCTTACCATTCATTTATTCAACAAATGCTTTTAATCACTCACCACTCTGGTCGGCAGTGACTGTGCCTGTAGATGGAAAGCCTGTCTACAGGGGCAAAGACCTGGAATGAACGACCCAGACTGCCAGTTTCCATACCCTTTATGTACCTATTATCTTTGCCTCAGTTGACTAAAGGACATTATCCAAGATTCTTTCTGCTTGGATTTCATCATCTTTCCGTGACCACGCCTCTCTGGTGTTCTGTACTCACCCCTCCCCCAGCCCTGCAGCCTGGGCCTGTCCCGCCCCCTGGGACTCACAATGGTACCCAGCTTTCAGCTAAACTTCCTGGCACCACGGCTATTCATATCTGACCCTGAGAACATTCTGCCTTCCCTAGATAAGCTTTCACAGAAGAGTGGGAGTCTCGAAAGACAAATAACAAAGATAGGAGTTAGAAGAAGAGGCATGAACGGCAAGTGGCGTTACTAATGCCCCACATAATTTAATTCTGATTTCCTGGTGCTCCTCATGACAATCCCGTTGACTCCAGAGATAATGATAAAAAACTGTTAATCGAGAAAAAAATTTTTTTTTTAATTTACATTTTTGTATAACTGATTGTAGGGGCTTTCCTTTAAACTTCAGACTTTAAGGAATATGAGGTTAAATCTCTCCCTATCACTGATGATAAACGTGTGTTGTTTATAAAAATCAGAAAATACAAAAATAATTTGGGCAGCTTTCACCTTCTGGTCCTCTTGTGATTCTAGAAACCTGAAGATGAGGAGAACCGTGAATGGACTTTATTGAATTATTGAACTGGGTGTCACTGAGGAAAGGCTCCTCAGGAGGCTCCTCCTACCTGTGAATCTAGGGGGAAATGGATTGTATTCTTAGCTTTGGAATATTTGGACTTAGAATCATTGTTCCACATATCATCACCCTCTGGTCAGGCCATGGAACCTGCAAGTTCCGCTCGATGCCAGAGTAGAGGAAGTCTCAATGGTAAACAGAATTCCAGCCCAGCTCTCTGCGTGGCTGGTGGGTGATTCACTTTGCCATCCCTACTTATTTACAGTTTGAAGGGAAAAGGCTAATACTCTGAAGGGTACTTGACCATATTTTCTAACCGGGAGACATTGCTCCTTCTAAGAGTCCTTTCATATGTGTATGTGTTCCTTTTTGGACTAAGGAGATGTGACTTCCCCACCAGCCAAGGCCCATCTGTCACGCAGGCAGCCTTGGCCTGGACTGAGAGCTCACCGCGCAGATCGTCAGCGACTGTGCGTTCATCTTCCACGGTTTGAGTTTGCCAAGATGCAGGGAAAGCCTTTTGTCAAACACCTGCCAATGAACATTAGGCAGGCTGCGTTCTGGAACATATCATGGATTCCCCTCCCTGTCATCTCAGGAGCAGAAAAGGGACAGGGAAAAGGAATCAGGAGGGAAATAAGAGGATATGTGAGAGCAGGTACAGGACAGGGGTGGGGTCAGTTGGATGCTGCCTCGTATGAGGAAGGACTCATCAGTTTTCTAAGAAGTAACCTAAAGGAGGCACTTGGTGCTCAGACACCTGAGGCCTGATCCTAAGAAACACAGCGAGATATGTTGACAAGAGATACCTGTGTGCGCGTGTGTGACGTGTGTGTGTATTGCTGATAGGTCAGCTGGCCTTGATAAGGCCACACAGAAGGTTCTCAGGATTCCTGGGTACGTGGCCTCCATAGTCATAAACTGATGCCAGGTGCTTTCTGCATGTGGTTCTGGGTGTGCACATTCTTCTAGTGTATGTTCTGAGCTGTGCTGACTTATTTGGGGTTGATAAGGAGGGAGGGATGCTGAATGGTAATAGGAATAGTGATAATTAATCCCTGGGTCTGTCCTAATAAATGTACAAACTGGCTGGCTTGAAACAGCATAAAGACCTTGTCCAGATCAGGGTACCAGTGGCCCGTGCCCCCTCTAGAGAAGAATCTGTCCCTGCCTCATCCAGCTTCTGGTGGATCGCTGGCAGTATCCGTCCCACTGGTGTGTAACTGCCCCTCTGCTCTCTGTCCATTATCACGTGGCATTTTCCCTGGGTCTTCTCCTCTTCTTACAAGGACACCAGTAATATCGGACGATGGGCGTGCTCTACTCCAGCAGGACCTCTTTGTAACGGATTACATGGGTAGAGACTCTTTCTGGTCATGTTCTGAGGCATTGTGGGGGGGAGGGACCAATTCAACGTATATCAAGAACCATAATAATATAGGTTTGAGCGGGATGACTGCTGTACATGGAATATTTACCGTCCTCTTGCCATCACACTAAGAACTTTCTCTTGTACCCTCACCTCAGTCCTCTAACAAACGAGGAAGTGGACACTCAGGGGACCTTCCTCCGCATTTCTTGTCTTCCCCTCTTTCGTCCTGTTCTCCAGGCCACTGCATGCTCACTGTAGCAAGTATTTATCCCAGGACCCAAACCAGACACGTGTTGTGACAAGTGTCATAGGATCACAGTGTGACAGGCTTTTGGTCCCCGGAGCTGCTCAAGAAAATATAAATCATGCGGTCCAAGATAACACTGACTGTTCAGAACGGGAGTTGAAATGTCTCTCGGAAGGGTTGGGACTCTCAGGTAGTGAGTAGAAGATCCCACACTCTGAGCTGGACTTCCTGGATCTGAATCCCACCTCCACCGCTTAAGGATCTAGAAGATTTGGGGCAGGTTTCGTAAATGCTGCACGCCCTGGTTTCCTCCCGCATAAAATGAGTTAATATCACGACTGAACACGTAGACTTTTTGTGAAAGCTAAATACGCTCATCTATAGAAGTTATGATTACTACAAATAATATTTCACCTCCCCCAAACACGGATTTCACAAATCTTTATCATATACCGTCAATGGGCAAAGTACGCAAAATCTCCTTTCTCTTGTATTTTGGAAAATAGGAAAAACAAACAAACAAACAAACAAACATGAATGAACTCGTTCGAGCTGTGCCTCTCTCCGCATCAGCCATGGATGCAGCAAGGCGTAATTGATAGCGTTCCTTCTTATCTCTGATTGTCTGCTATCTCTCCGCACACGGGGAGGCAAGCCGTGCTCTTCAAACACAGATTCCTTCTCCCACTTCCCGTGCAGCTGCGCCCTTTCCTCCCCAAGCTGCTAACTGTTGACACTACTGGTGTGGAGTCACTTTTGCCTCATCTCCTTTCTGGAATGTGCTTCAGATGAAAATTCAAGTCTTAAGCTTGACAAGCAAAGACAGAGGAGAAGGGATCGGGGCTGGAGGCGGGGACAGTGGGATCTCTTGCAGAAAAATGGGAATACCTACTTTGGCCTTGGATTCGGACCAGGAAATGTCTAGGGAAGCAGGGCCTTCAGACTGACACGGTGTGTGATTTTGGTTAGCCTCCCCCGCCATGAATGCCATGATGAAGGCATATTTCCCTTGCAAATGTTCCCTCTCTTCTAGCACCAGAAAGTCCTCCGTCCTATGGAGAAGACACCATGGATTCCTTTTTGAAGATTTCCCAAATCCCTTTCTCACAGAATGTTTGCTCAGGCACTGGGCTATAAGCACGTTTTGTCGAGAAATTACTAATTTCAGTGCCCCGGAAAACCATTTTCTTTCTGCTTTACCTCATTTCCACCCTTCGAAAATCAAACTTGTGGCTCAGTGCTGATACAGTGAGGCAGCCCTTCGAGGCCGTGTCAGGAGGCAGGATGTGCCTCCGGGTTGCCTTGCTGGGTTCGGTCTTCAAGCTTCTTAGCACAAGGGCTTATGTTTAAATCCCGCACACAGACTGCCACATTCATTCCCAGACCTTCCCCGCCCCCCGCCCCCTCCAGAATGCCCATTGCTCTCTAGACACACCAGTGGGGATCAGTGTTTGCTTTTCCTGGGCGGAGCTCAGCCCTCCTTCGTGTGCTGCTCTTTTCCCTTTGATTCCCATGTGCAGGTGCCAAGGTAAGCTGGAGGCATTAGTATTCACACTTGTGTGTGAGCAGCCCAGCTAACACACACCAGAGGGAAAATATTATTTCTCATAAATGCTCAATAATTACAGTCTTCATTGTATACTGTGACACATAGTGGAAAGGTTTTGCATTCTCTGTGGAAGAGGCGACAGACACTTGCAGGAGAAAAAGGCAAGAAAAAACATATACATCATCAGAGAGAGACAGTTTTCTCTGCATAAACGTAGGGAAAGAGATGCCGCTGAGCCTGGGAATGCCAGGTTTCCTCTTGCCTGTGTGGTTCATGGTCTTCCCAAGTAGCATTAACTTTCTGAAAAACTGAGAAAATTGAAAAGGCCACTATTAAGCAGGCATATTTATGCAGGAATAATTATTCATAGTAATTCCCGTTCGGATCAAAGGGGTTCGGCATTCTTCTCCTACCACAGATGTTAACTGGAAGAGATGAAGGGCGTTGCTAAGGAGTGGGGGGAGCTTTCATCTTGCTGTTCTGATTTGCTTGGATGTGCTGAAATTCCAGGCACAGGAACTTGTTACCCGCTCCCCTTGGACTGAGCTTCGGTGGTAGTGGTGGTGGGGTGTGTGTGGGTGTTTATTTGGCATTTTGCAGCTAAGACCTGAAGATTTTTCTTGGAAATTTAACTCTTTAAAAATTCCCAGTGGTGTTAGACACTGTCTTGCTTGGAGAAAGCAGATCTGAGCGGGTGGGGAGGAAAGGTGAAGATGTACTCATGTGAAGGCATTTGATTTCTTCATTATTTTATCTTCCCATGGAAATGATTTCATAACAGTTTTTTTTCTGGGAAAAATTCACATGAATTAATGTGGAACCATTAGGCACGGATTCCTGCCTGCAGTCTGGATATGAATTCCAAAGACCAGAGGACTTAGTGATGTGTCTGGATGTTCAGGCCCTCGGAGGGGGCTTCGCAGCACATTTCCTGGATTAAACTGGTGTGGAAGTTTGTCAAGGGATGGAAGCCATTTAGAAGGTAAACTAGCTGGTGATACTTTGACGATTAAGTAGTTAGTGTCAGGTAGAACAGGGAGGGCAAGCTGTGGCCCACAGGCCAAGTCCTGCCAGCTCTCTGTTTTTGTGAATAAAGTTTTACTGGCACACAGGTACCCTCATTTGTTTATATACTGTCCAGAGGCTGCCTTTGAACTACAACCGCAGGGCTCAGTGGTTGTATCAGGACCATCTGCAAAGCCTAAAATATTCCCTTCTTTCCCTTTGGTAAAGCAAGGTTGAGAACTCTTGAATAAGAAAACTAACTAGTTGGGGGCACCTCCGTGGTTCAGTTGGTCAGGCGTCTGCCTTTGGCTCAGGTCATGGTCCCTGCTCAGCGGGGGCCTGCTTCTCCCTCTCCAGCTGCACTATCCTCCCACTTGTGCTCCCTGTCTCTCAAATAAAATTAATAAAATCAAATTCTTATTAAAAAAAGGAAGTGAACTAGACGATGTTACCTACCTAAACTTTTTGAATCGTTGTTAAATCTCTTGTCTACCCGTTTAGACAAAATTGTGTATCAAAGTTGTTGTAGAAAAGGACACTGAGATTGCAAGAAATCAGGACCTAGATGCTAAGTCTCTCTGACACCCTGACTTCTGCTTTGCTGTGGAAATCACTGGTTGAAAAATAGCTTTAACTGCTCAAAGTAAAGGCTCTCCTCTCCAGCTACTTTACGAAAGCCCAGTTTTTTACTTCTCGCTAGATGAAGGTTTTGTGGAAGCTCATCTCTTGCTCAATCACTGAGGATCGTTGGAGACATAGTTTGGAGAAAGTTTCTAGCAAATCCTGTTTGGACTGGGCAGGAAAGTTTTGAGGCTACGATAAAGAATAAATACCACGTGCCCTGGACCTAGGTGAGTGTGGGGTCGCCCAAAAAGTAACAGAGCTTTACACCAAGGGTGATACTAGGCAACCCACTAAATAAATCATCTGTTTTTTAAAAAAATCATATAGTCAGGGGGATGTGCACTTATAAACCCTTCTTCCATAGAGAAGTACTTAGGGTGCAGTAAGTAGTTTCAACAAAATTAGTGGAAAAACAGGGAGTTTTAAGGGAGCAAGAGATCAGGTTTTCTGGGCTCAGCACACATCAGGTGATTTAAGCTAAAAATGGTTTAAAATACCGCAATCACTTGAAACGCCTTACATAAACTGACCAGGAATCTGGGGCATTCAGGCTAAAGACAATTTTCTCTCCTCAAGATAAGGGATGGGGAATTAGTCATAGGGTATTTCCAGATAATGTAGTTAAACCTCATGTAATATTCGGAGGGCAGTGAGCTCTGTTCTGGGGCCCAAAATCACTCCTGCCAGTTCTAGTAAGGAATGTGTGTATTTTTGAAGCCTGGGTAGCCCCTGATAAGTCATTTCCACGGTATGCCTCCCTTTGGTGTGAAATGGGGCAGAGAGTGCCGCCAGCGGCTGTTTTGGTAACTTGTTCAGACGTCCGTCCATCCTTCCGTCCATCCATCCATCCATCCGTCCATCCGCCCATCCATGCCTCACATGGTTCCTCAGCACCTCTGCCAGACACAGTGCTAAATGCCGGAGGGGCACGTGCAAATAAGATCTCTTTCAAGGGGCTTATTGCCCGGTGGGTATTTTCTTGTCATCGAGACAGTGCAAGAAATGATTTGACAGCAGAAGGAGATATGGGGTTGTACCTGGTACAGTGCTCATTGGCCAAGGGAAGGCGTAGTGTGGAAAGATTTCTCTTGAGGTGGCAAGGTGATTCAGAAGCACCACCGAAGCTGATCACCATGCCTGTATGTTTTTAAAGGCAGCTTTCTTCTCACTTTGGCTCACTTATTTGTTTATTAATGCTGCCTCTGATTTTAATTTCCTACATGGAGCCTGTCACCTTTGCTGATTCTCAGTATAAGAGCAATAGAATGGTGTGAGGAACATGAACTTAGGACCCAACCATTCCTCCTCACATCTGAGTCCCAACTCTGCCTCTAACTGTCTGTGTGCTTGGGCAGTTGCTTAACTTCCCTGAGCTCCAATTTCATCATGTGGCTGCAGGACTGAGATGAGGGACCAGCCACCGCTGTAGCCAGTGACTGGAGAGAAGGTGAACCACAACAGAAGGGTCATGTCGTCATCCTTGACACCCTCACACACCCTTCCGCTACTTCATTTTGGCCGACGAAGAGTGGAGAGAAGTTGGTCTAGGTGGCCATGGGCCCCTGAAGGCTTGCTAGTCTTCTGCCTGGTCTGGCCTCTCTCATCCAGAGACAAGGCAGATGCTTTCCACGCTCACTGTGTCATATGCTCTTGCTGGTGCTTTCTGTGGGACTCTCCCAGTACACAGTAGAAAGCACAGGCCAAGTTCACGACCCAGTGCAACTTCCTCTGCATTTAGGTGCCCAGCTGTGGGGGCATAGAAAGTAAGGACCGTAGGAAGTGCCCCGGAGGAGCAGGGGGATCTGTGTGAGAACTCCTGGTGGTGGGACGGAAGCTCTCAGTGTCCCTCAGCAGAGGGGGCCTCAGGGGCTGTAGGGCGTTTCCCCAGACCACCTACTTGCAGCCTGGTTTTTGCTCGGCTTCTCGTTGGGTCTTTCTGGCCCTTGAGTCAGGAGGTGGCCTGAGGAAAAAACCTTCACAGATGGGCCAGTGCTTCTGAGCCTTGTCTTTAAGGAACCTCCCGTCTTGTACTTCCCGGGACCTCCGATGACGAGAGGAGGTGGTCACCCAACAAATTAGATTTCAGAAGTCACAGTCTGGGTTGTCTCTCCATGGATAAAGCATGCTTTTCCTTTAGGCTTTTAAAAATGCCATAAATAGCACCCCCTCCCCAACCAAGTACCCACCAGCCAAGTACCCTAGGTAAGACCCTATTGATTTGGTGGAGAGGGAGGAAAGACCCCCTCCTAGACCAGAGACAAGTCAGGATCCCTAGAAGATTTCCAAGTCCAGCCACTTTGACAGGGGTGGAATGTGGGGGGAAGCTGAATCAGTAGGTCGGCAGGATTCTGGTTCCGTCTCATCCATACCTTGACCTGAGCTCAGTTTCATACCGACTCCAGAACCTGCCACAGAATCTCATTGCTGTGGCACCTATTGGTTCTTCCCCCAGCAGGCTCCACCTTTTCATTAAGGCAGAGGTGCAGTATCAGGCATCACCAGTGAGAGGACACATCACAGTGTCAGGGCCTTCTATGAGACCACGTCTCCTCTCCTTCTGGAGTGAGGCTCTGGACAGCCCTCCAGCCCCAGACGACAGGGCTCCAGAGGACAGCTCACGAGCTGTCATGGCAGTGTGTCTTCCTTCATGGCAGTGTGTCTTCAGGCAAACCACTGACCCTGTGGGCCCAGAGCCTCTCAGAATCTGCTGGAAAACAAGCTCAGGGACAAGAGAAAGCTCCTTGGGACCTACCGAAGCATCTTAGCTCCTCGCCTGCCATGCTAGCATGACCTTTGGAGTCACAAGCCATGGGATCGAATCCCAGCTTTGCCAGTAAGAACTGAGAAAGTTCTTTAATCTCTGTGTGTCTCAGTTTTCTGTCAACATGGAAAAGTAATCAGAAATCTATTTCCCAGCATTGTTGTGAGGACAACATGTGTATGGTGTGTGTGTGTTGAAAAAGAGAGAAGGCAAGCTTAGGTCGGTGTCAGGCACATGGGCAGCATGGAAAATGTAGCTCTGCTGTGAATCACAACTTGGGGAAAACAACTGTGTCAAAGTTAAACCAGTGACCATTTGGAAAAGAAGAAATCTGACCACTGATTTTGTTATGCTGCAACTGAGTCAAGTGCTAGAATTTTTCTCTGCCTTGCAAAGGGCATTCAACCATTCTGCCTTTGTCTCTAGAAATACTCGCTAAGCATATGCCCCATGTGCCAGGCACCAGACAGAGAGCCAGAAACCCCTCTCACCAAGGTCACGGTCCCCAGCACACACAGGACCGTCTCACGTGGTTCGGGATGGGCAGTGAAGGTGAGGACAGGTGTCTGTCATAGGAGCGACAGCTGAACTTGGTGATGAAGCTAGGGGTCTCACACACACTTGCCCCGCGTGTGAGCTCCTTGGGGACATCTCCTGCGGTATGGGCAAGCCTTCCTGGTTCTCTTCTCCCGGTCCCAGCCATTTTCACTTCTTCGATTCCTGAGTTGTGTTGTGTGGATTTCTCAGCTCTGGGCGCCTCCCACTTCTGTAGGCACAGCGCTGCCAAGTCAGGAGTCACCCCTTCTCCATCTGCTTCCCATCTTCCAAAATTCTTGCTGATGTTTCTTGATCATGGAGTTAAATGGTTTTGACCCCACCCATTTATTATGCTTTTAATAGAGTTTCTGGAGGGATTGCAGGCAGAAATGCCTGAAGCCACTGTGTCTAACCAGAAACCCCCCAAAGTCTATGCTTTCCTCACCACGCCATCCCCTCCCCTGCCGCTGAAGCTGAAGGATTAGAAAGGGTGGTGTAGGCAGAGAGCAGTACGGGCCCCCAGGATTACTGCTGTCATTTCTCCTACCGCTGTGCGGTTCTTACACGTTGAGCGTATGTGATGTACATGCCTGTTCTGTGTGAGTGCATTTCACATGTAGTCTGATTTAGTCATCAAAATTATTCTTTAAGGACATCAGCATCTCAGATTCACAGATGAGAAGACAGCTTCCAGAGGATTGAGTGTATTTCCCAAAGCCGGGCAGCTGTCAGGAGTTGCAGGGTGGCTGTCCAGATGGCCAGGGTTGGCATGCGGGATCGGCGGGCTGTGCCCTCGGGACCCATGCCTGAGGGGCAGTGTGGCCGGCGGGGGGCACAGGGCGAGGACTGAGCTATGATGTGGGAGGGGCAGTCATGTCAGCCAGTCTCCAGAAACCTGAAACCAGGGTGGCACTTTAGAGAGGTCCTGGACTGGAACAGAGAGGACAGGTGGGCGTGGAGGCGGCCTGCCTCCTAGAGGGGTGCGCCCTTGGGCAGGGCAGCTGCCTTTGGCTGAGAGCAGTTCCCGAGGAAGGACTCAACCCCCAGTGCCCAGCAGCTGGAGAAATGAGTGGCCAGAAGGAGGGGGTCTTGCGAACACCCCATAGCACCTGCTAGAGAGCCATGTGCTCACTGAGAAGCCAGACCTCCAGGACTTGAGGGTCTTTCATGTAAATCAGGTACAAGGATAGGAGAAAGGGAGAGGAGAGAGCTAGATAGGTAAGCTCTCTTATCTAGCCCGGAAACTGGTACCTCACAAAGGGGCTGGTGCCTGAGGGGGATAATAGTTAAGTCAGATCAGCCAAGCACTATGTTTGGGGGAAACTCTCCAGATGGTGGCACATGGGATCCTAGAGCAAATGCGGCCGGCTCGGTTAGTTTGACATTCTTGATACTCATGTGTCAGGGATTTCATTTGAGAAGGGAGAAACAATTTCACTCTTTCTCGACATCACTGGTTTCTCTTCCTTGTTTGAACCTCTCATGCAGGAAAGATTTGGTTAAGTCATGGGGCAAAGCCCCCTTTGTTTAAAATATTCACTTTGAAAGCAGAGACACTAGAGATCATTAAGTTCTAGGACAGACTCTTCTCATGCAATTTAATCAGAAGGGATCTGTTTGTAGTTCATCTGAGGAAGTACCGTAAACCAGGAACAGTTCTGAGGTTTATCAGCTTTGATAAAGTCACAGCAGTGCCGGGTGCACAGACACCTTCCTTTTCTCTGTATCTTTGCTGTTGGTGGGCAAGCTGAGCCAAAGGACCTTCAGCTTAAGAACGTGCCCCCTAACTGTGTATTGGAAGCTCCTGGACACAGTGGGTTACCTCTGCTCACTGGGCTTGTGATGCTGGGCGAAAGGAGTGAACTCTGAGTCTATATGCCCAGCTGCCATTAATACCTGAAAAATAGTTAACTCGTTGTCCTGAGACTTCCAGTCCGATAAGTGGTCCCCATCTCTTCTCCCTGACACCCCCCCCCAAGTGTCCATTCCCTCCTTTCATCGCTCTTGTTCTCACCTACAACCACATAGAGTCCCAGAGCCTATATTGCTCAATTGGAGACATAGTGGGGGGACACATACATTTGTTATGATATATGGAGGCCACCTAAGGCAAGAAATGTGTGGTTTTCAAGGATGCTGAACTCATAGAGAACACAGGTCTCAGGGAGCCAGGGACTTGAGGAGGTCTGGAGTCAGGCAGATCTGGGTTTGGATCCTGGCACTGCATTTCAGGAGCTCTATGTAACCTTGATTAAGATCCAGGTCCTTGGGGCACCTGGGTGGCTCAGTTGGTTAAGTTCAGGTCATGATCTGGGAGACCCCAGATCGAGCCCCACATCAGGCTCCCTCCCTCCCAGCCTGCTTCTCCCTCTCTCATTCCCCCTGCTTGTGTTACCTCTCTGGCTGTGTTTCTCTCTGTCAAATAAATAAAATCTTTAAAAAAAAAAAAAAAAAGATCCAGGTCCTTGAACCTCAGTTTTCCTTATCTCTGAGGGCAGGCCACTGTGTAGCTTGCAGAGTTGTTGCGGTATTAAATGAGACGCTGCTGCCGAGTTTCTAGAATGACGTTTAGGACTCGTAACTGATTCAGTTCATGTTGGCGACTATGGTTACTTTGGGCTGGGGGAGCCACCTGAGTGGAATCAGCTTTTAGGTTATGGGGACTGACTTGAACCAAATCTAAACATCGCAGGTCTGTGTCATGCCCCAAGTATCCTAAACTGGTTTGCGTTTCTACTTTGTTGCTGTGCCTGACGTTCCCCAGTGGGTTTATGAGCTTGAGGTCCTGACCTGTTCTGTCCTGCCTCGTGATCTTCTTCAGACAGTCCCTGGTGCCGTGTTCCATGGGCCCTCCCCCACCGGGGTGCGTGCTAGACCCCCATACACACCAGCTCCCACAGACTGACTACCAGTACCTCTTCCCAGCCCCTCACTGGGACGGTCACGATGAGGGTATTTCCAGCATGGGTTTTGGCAGAAACTGCAGATCAAGGTGCTCTCTCCCCTCCATGTTCCAGTGAGGCAGTTGCTAAACATTAACCAACCATCCTCAACTCTGCTTTTCAGGGTCGTGCCATCTAAGCAAAGCAAAGCATCTCATGGGAAAATAAATTTTAATTACCTTGCTTGACTCCTCACCTCCACAAAAGGGTGGCTGTGATGATGACCCTAGATTCCTGATGGCCTTAGAAACACCAGACAAGACCTACAGCTTTGCAATTCATGTATGCATTCTCCGGATTTCCTATTCATTATGGTGGAAACGTGAACACCCAAGACCTAGGGCGGGGCCAGTCTCACCTGGGAGGTGATTCGTGCGTGGACCCTAGAGATAGTGGTGGTCCTGAGTCTGAAGCCCTCACATTCTAATTAGCAGAAAGTTATACTTCTCAGCTTCTAGGGAGGGATTAAATGGTACTGAAATCTGGAGCAATTATGGATCTGCCCTCATATGTAGTGTAGTTTAAATCAGCTGGCCCTTTACCAAAACCTAGGGAACAAGAAGCAACTTCAGAGAACAGTAAATATGAAAAACAAGTAAGGAAAACAAACCTGTCCCTTTTTTCACTTACTGCAAGGTTATCCTTTGTAAGACCTGCTCTCTCCTCTGATCACAGATTCATCGTAACCAACACATGGTATCACTCTTACTGTGTTTTCATGCATAGTTGAAGCTCTGGCCTCCATCCCAGTTTTAGCATCAGGCTCATGAGTCTGGGATGCCTCTTATGGAGCAACTAACTGGAGACATTTATCTACTCCTGGATAAATGACAAGTGTCATTGCAAAGGCCTGGCTTCTCTGGCCCAAGATGCCGCATGGCAAAGAGGGAAAGGGCATGGGCAGCTCAGGTTCAAATGCCAGCACCACCGCTAACTAGCTGTGTGACCTCAGGCCAGTGGCTTAACCTTTCTGGACCTCAGGTGCCATGTCTGTCAAATGTGAGCATGACGGATGGGATGGTACCCATGAAAGATGCATGCCAGCATAGGATGCTCACAGAACACTAGCTCCTCTCTGGTGTTGAACGATCTACTACAAGGGTAGCGCACGGTCTTGAGCTACAGGTGTGTGATGTGCTCGTGTCTGGCTGGCTGCAAGAACATTCCCACTTCTCTTGCTGCCAGTGTCAAGAGTGGGCTTCTGGAGCCCAAGAGACTGGGTTCAGTTCCCGACTCTGCCACTTTTCTTCGACCTTTGCCTCTTTGGGGCTCAGGGCCCTACCTGCAATTTAGGTTAGTGGCCTCAAAGAAATCTGGCAGAGGTGGGACCCTTCCTGAAAGCAGTTAAGGTCACGTGACTCTCTTAGCACAAGGCAGGCAGGTGGCACAGAATCAGAACTCAATAAACAGGAATCATTTGTTAAGTCATTTTACTTGTTAAGACTCAGTTTACCTATAAATGTGAGAAAGCTACCTCCAGAGCGCTCTTGCAGAAATTCTAGGGCTTGGCTGGAATGTGCCCCAGAAGCTAGCAAGTCCTATAAGGATTCACACAACAGGGGCCTGCACCATGAAGTCAGTCAATTAGGAATCCAGAGGACACAGCCAGTAGAGACAGATTCTCAGCCACCTTAACCATTTGAGGGCCGGCTACACCACTGGCCTATATCCTCACCGACACCTCGTTTGGTAGCTACACCTTCCTTTTCACAAGCCAGGGATTTGTGAGAGGATGACTCCTATCAGGTGTGGCAGCTGGAGGGGGAGAATGCAGAGTAAGGTGTTCCTCAGTGTACCCCGTTGTCATGAGTTCAGCATTTCTCCATATTTGGAGGGTAGCTTCAGTTGGCTGGTCACCGGCCAGCCCTGGTGGCTCCTGCCAGACATTAACCTGAGCCTCGCCAGCCTCCCAGACCTCCTTTGCCTGAGAAGCACTTGGTAGAAGAGGAACACTGTAGGGGAAGGGACTCCGAACCTTGCAGGGGTATGTCCAAAATCATATGCACCAAAAATGACACCCCCAGAGGCAGAAGACAACAGACCAGAAGCCAGGGATCTAAGGACTGAGAATTGGAGCTCAGAAAGGAGGAGGAGGGTCCCTGAGGCTCTGCAGAAAGCAGCTTAGCCATCAGAAGGATTAAGTCACCCAGGCAGGGGGCATGTGCACAGTCAGATGGGGCTCATTTTCCACATTTGTGCATAATTTAAGGACACCACAGAGCGAACAGGGTGTGGGCTCAGAAGGAACATTAGTCAGGAACTAGAACATGGGCTTTGAACCAGGATAAGTTCCGTTTAGAGCTTAGCTCTGACCCTTCCCAGGTGCATGGCCAAGAGTGGCTTTGCCTCCTTGGCTTTCATTTGACTCCATGCTAATATCTACCTGGTGAAGTGCATGTGAGAGTGGGAGGTACCGATAGGTCATGATCATTGTCACTGTTTTGTTGGCTACGTACGGCAGCTGTGATTGGACTAGCCCTCTCTTAGGAAGCTGTCCAGCCAAGACTCGGGAACTCAGGATATGTTTGAAAGGAGTGAGATTAGCGGGCTGCTCAAAGACAATAACCCAGCTGGGTGATCAGCAGACGGTGAGGTGCTGGGGCAGGTGACACGTGAGTCTCCACGTGTGGCCCCAACACCAGCAGCCCCTCCCTCCCCCTGCAACAGCCAGAGCCTGGCGTCTGACACTGGTTCCCGCTTCACCACGCCGCCCCCTCAGGCACTCTGCACACCTCTCCCTCTCGGACTTTTGGGTCCAGATTGCAGACACTGTCATCAGGCTGGAAGGCATCAGCATTTCTGCCAGTAAGAACACACCTTCCGCCTTCAGGAACTCAGAATCAAAAGCTAAATTAAATAACCACCAAATGAATAGGGGCAAATCCACATCCCTTCACATGCGGGTCACTTTTGCTCTTGGGGGAATTGATTTCTGGGCTCTAAGTTGGGGACCCCACCTCCTTGGTGGGAATAGTCTAGCAAAACCATGTTTCATGTTTTGAGGCAAAAGGCTGACTGGTAGAATTAGAAGGATGGGATTAATTGCCCCTGGGAGGGAGAGTAGAGATGCGCATGGGCCCTTTAGGGGAGGAACACCTGAGCCAGGTAGGCAGGAATTTTAAGAAGGATGTCACCACTTTCCAGGTGGAGGACTTCAGGCCACTCAGTGGTACTTCTGTGCCTCAGCTTTCTCATCTGTAAAGTGGATATTCTCCCCCACAGGGATGGATGTGTGTATTTTCCCAACGTTTTATTATAAAAGCTTTGATGTAGGAAACTTGAAAGAGTATTGTAGTAGCCACCCATCTATGCAACACCTAGATTCTGTATTTTTACTGCATTTTTTTTTTTTTAACTACACTTGGCTTGCTCACCTATGGGTCCATCTGTGTATCCCTTTCTCTAGGCGCCATTACACAGGGAGATTGGAAGATTTGGAGGAGATATATGTGAAGGGCCTGGAGGGCGAGAGGGGGGCAGTGGTGTCTTGAATTGTATAGCACTTAACAAATTATTGTGGTCGTTGTTCAGTATCGGCGCCCCAGAGACATGGATGTGAACTTGGGTCCGGTTGCTGTGGCTAGGGAACTAGGAGAGCAGTGGCCATGGCTTCAGCTCCTGGGCTGTTCCCACCCTCCCACGCTGCCACCTGGACAGTACAACACACAGGTCTTTCCTTCTCCCCCAGTCCCTGCAGTGTGGAAGAGGTGATGTTGGTTCTTGTTAGAACAGAGGCTAGAAAGAGTCTCCTAGCCCATGGTGAATTCAGAAGGTGTTCTAAAGAGAAAACTGTAGGGAGTGAGGGCCGGTTCTCCCCTTGCTTTGCAGGGGAGTAGGCTCAGATTCGTAGGGGATGCTAGAATCAGCTCAGTTTTCTAAAGACCTAACTTTGCAGCATTCTTCAAGGGCTCCAGAGAGTTCCCTGTGACATCAAATTAGGTTTGGACACTTCAATAAAAAAGTCCTGAAGGAAACTGTCAATTAATGCATTTAACTGAAGCATCATACTTGGCAAAAACATCTTCAAACACAAATGCTGTTTTCTAACCATTAAAAAGTTTGCGTGCTGCTTGGTTTCCATAGATACCTGAGGTAATAGCCTCCTTCCCCTCATTTTGAAGAGTGAGCATCGCTCGATCTTTTTCCTTTTCGTTTTTTTTTCTTACCTTAGTCTTTCATACATTTTTCCCTCCATCCCCATTTATGAAAACAAAAGGAAGCTAAGTTGAAACCTGGCAATGAGATTTGTCTAAAGAAGACAGCTTGATTTATAAGCTCAAGGGACTTTATTTTTGCTCACTTCCTTATTATTTCAGGACTTCTACAAATAGTGTTGTTACCTGCAGGGAAGAGATGAAGAATTTTCAATTGATCAAGTGATTTCTCCAGTCCATCAAATACTTGGAAGGGAAATTTTCATGTTCTTTGAAGAGCAACTGAGTTTTGGCTGGGCGTAGAGCAAAGGTTGACAAACTGAGGCCAGTAGGCCAACTCTGGCCCTCTGCTTGCTTTTGTAAATAAAGTTTAATTGGAACACAGCTACATTCATTGGTGAATGTGCTGTCTATGGCTGCTTTCATAACAACAGTGGTAGATTTGAGTTGTGACAGAGACTGTGTGGCCCACAGAACCTGGAAGATTTTCTCTCTGACCTTTCGCAGAACAAGTTTACTTACTGACCCTTGGCATACAGGAAAGAATCAGGGTTTGGGGGGCATTTAATAGTTTTGTCACTCTAAGCATGTGTTCATCTTGCTGTGACTCAGTTTCTGCATCTTTGAAATGGGAACGACAGAATCCTTTCATAGGGGTTGGGAAGGGAAAGCACCTAGCACTGTGCTTGACACATAGGAGGGAAGCAATAAATATATGATGATTTTTCCTTTACTCCAGTTTCTTTTGCTAGAAGAATCCAAAGATGCCTGTCTTATGACTAGAAGTTCTTTAGGAAACCCAAGGAAAGTGGGTAGAACAAACGCCAAGTAGTTCCGCATTGTTCCTGGTGGAGAAGGGGAGGGAACGTGAGTGGAGCACTGTTCAGGGATGAGAAAGCAAACAAAAGAAACCACAACCATCTAAGAAGAAATCTTTAATTTCTATTTAGCTTTAAAGAGTTTGAGAGAGCTTATTTTTTTTTTCCTTTTAACAAACCAGTTCAAGTACATGCCTTCAGATTATAAAAGTACCTGAAATTGCCTAGAATATCAGCATGCATAGCCTGTTAATATTTACATATATTTACATAGGGAAACAAGAGAAAGATCTACAGTTATTTACAGTCTACATAGGAGAAGAGAAAGGCAGCCTAATTGTATTTCCTAAAATACAGTAGATGAGTAGTCAGCACATGCATATTTAGATAATATTTGCATGATAGAATACAATTTTTAAAAAAAGACATACCTTTGTAACTTTCTATGCTAAGGTGTTGTATAATCAAGGTAATTTTTTTTGTTTGTTTTGTTTCTAGTCTATTTGCATCGAGTGCTTTAAAATGTTCACTAACACCGAGGCAGAATTATTTACCCTGGCAATTAAAGCAACAGCACACACGATCATTTCCTACTAACTAGCAACAAGCTGCTGGTGAAATATCTATTGTTTCCCATTACCCATCGACCACTGTGACGAGATCTCTCTGTGTAAAGGCAGTGCCTAAGCTATCACCATTAATTATGGAAGTAATATAAACGAGACGCTCTCCACAGTATGTTCTAAATGAAATATTAACAAGGCCAGCGTCTTTGAGCCTGAGAAATGATCTGTGTGGAGAGCTCGCTATGAAGACGCACCAACCTAATGCAGACAGCGGGGCCAGGCACGGGTGCCTGCCTGCGAGAGCTCAGTTATCACCAAGTCCATTTCTTTTCATTTGTTTCTGGAAGACAGAGTTAAGAGTTAATTTTCTGGAAGACAGAGTTAAGAGTTAATATCTTGCGGTGATGCGGCCCCGTCAGAAGACCCTGTGGGTTTTATTCCCCCCACCCCACCCACCCATGCCTTTCAGTCCTACGGTTTAGAATATCTCTGTGACCTAGGGGCAAATGAACTGTCTACCTTAAACTCTAAACATACAGCTTGTTTGGGGTTTGCCCTGAAATCTGGCTTGCTCACAAAAAGCAGTGAGCTCTTGGTTTTCTCAAAGAGCCAACCTGGCAGGCCAACTCGGCAGGGTGAGTGCATGCAGCAGAAAGGAAGGAGGAGGGGGCTTTTTGTTTCACCTGTACTGTGAAGATATTCTTTGCCCCATTATACTGGAACAGAACTCATTAATTCTGCCTGGCAATTATTTCAAAGGTTTATTTCAGTGCACATGGCAAATACAGACAGATACATTTATATACAGTATACAGAGCTAGCTATAACTGAGAATAAAGTAGAGTAAAAATGTAAAATGTTTCAAATTAACACACACTAAATATCTTCCTTTATTTCTTATAAATACCCAGTAGTCTTTCAGTGCTAGCATGGGAGGTAGCCAGGTTGGAAAATTCCAGTAACCGGCCATCAAATCTGTCCCATGTGGAAGGATGATGCCAATTTTGGTGGCAAATTTCTATGGCTCTTCTGCTTAGTTGTTTCATGCTAACCCATGGAAGAATGGGTATTCCAGTGCATTCTTCCATCCCAGCAAGAGAACTCCCCATTTGGAAACACACTGTACTTTGAGCAATGAGGGTCATCCAGGCAACGCTGGCAGGGAATGCCCAGGGGCTTCGTTCATGGCTAGGAGACAGTCCATGGCATCCTTTCTGTCTTGTAAGGAGACCATGTCTCAGGCCCAGTCAGCTGTAGAATGCTTTTGGTGGGCATGGAGGGAAGGGGAACTAAGCAGGAGTAGCACTGCCCACCCGGGTTGTACCTGAGCCAATCCTCTTCCTTTCCCTCATGCACAATGCACCCCCACCCCAGACCCCAACCTCCTCCCAAAACAGGTCTACAGTCTCGGAAAACAGAAGGTCTCGGAAAGATGAAATCATTTTAACTATTTCCCCTCCACTCTTTTGAGACCAGGCATAAATCTGTCATGGAGCCCTTGGAACACTGATGGCAAGGATTCTAGAACACAGAAGAGATAGGAAAAGGGTCTCATTTATTTCAAGGAAAAGTTCAGAACAGTTCACTGAATTCAAAACACAGATCCTGAAAGCCTACCAAGGTCAGTGCACCCTGAATCACGCCGGTAGCCTAAGTGAAAGTCCTCCCGTGCCTCGCCTTCCCAGAGTGAGCATGGCTCTGGGCCTCTTCGGATGGTTGGGATTGGCTGCCTTTTCCTCCCCAAAACTTAAGGCTAGTGAAGACAAATACATTCTAAGATCTTAAAAAAAAAAAAAAATCCTTTCCAGCTTTCCACTCTGAGCTTGTTCCTGCAAATATTTCTCAGAGGAATAATGGCGGCGCTCGTCCTGACTTTCCGTCTCATTTCTGCCCTGGTCTCCAAGTCATTTTCGTAAAACTCCATAATGACCTTCCTAGAAACTCATGTCTTTTGTCAAGGGGGATGCTGTGCGGTCTTGTAGTCTGACTTGGATTTGGGGGTATGATATTTGGGATACCTGAAGTGCAAATAAGAAAGGTTTCATGTCACCTGGCAGACTGTCTCTGAAAGGAGGCCTGTGGCTGTTTCTTGAAAGATGTACCACATTTGTTTTCCATCAGACATTTCACTCAAGATACCCTTTGCAATGGAGGGCTCTGGGCTGTGCTGTGACCAGCTGCATTTATGGTAATGTACTGACTGCCCACTGCTTGGTCCTCCCACCATCCAGCCCCCCCCATCATGGACCGTGTCCCCAGTGTCACCTGGGGAATGACACTCCTTCACCTACTGGGGGAGAGACAAGTCAACTGAAAAGAACCTCTGAGGTTTTTCTATAGTTGAGAACCTGTTTTAGCAAAGAAAAAAAAAAAAAAAAAAAAAAAGAAAGAAAAAACTGTTGCCTTGTGGCAGGAGGAAAATATCCTAACGCACTGTCAAAAAAGTCCATTGCATGAGAGTGGGCACATTCTCTTCTGTAAGGCTGAAAATCCAAATGTGATCTAAATGGATATTCTGGAACACTCAGACTTTTAAAGCCTCCATGGTTAAAAGCAAATATCTGCACTCCTGATCTTCCTCACTGTTTTCTATTTGAGAAATTGAGTAGTGTTTCCCTTCTGTAATAAATGTTAAGAACAGCCTGTGAGTTAGCAAAACTCCTAAAGGCTGTGGAAAAAAAAAAAAAGTTCTGTTTTGATGCCAACAGGAAGGATTTTCATGCATCCAAGCCCCTAGGCTTTCAAGCCTCTGTGGGAATCAGTTGCTGCAGATTCGTAGGAGTCAGTTTCTTAGGAGCTGATTGGGGGAGGGGAGGACTGGGGACCACAGTCTCTTCTGCACACCTGAGACAATGTGTCAAGTATTCTCCTGCAAAAGGCCACACTCATCCGACATGCATGTGGATGTATAAGGTGGAGATTTGCTTAGGTTTCACTGGTTTCGATGTGGTTCCGTTCATGCACTGAGGAAAGGTATGTTGTGCAAGAGCAGGCTCCTTAGCTGAGCCAGTCTGGCATGGGGAGGTGGCATTTTGAATCAGGTGACCCTTCTGTTAAGGGCCATTCACTATTGGGTCTTCTGAGGTAGCGCTGAGTCTTCAATCTTGTTAATCCAAAAGGATATAATTTCAATTTAGTTCACTAACTAGATCAACAATGGGAAAATTGTCCTTTTAACATTTCTTAGGTGAACACAGGACAACCCATTTCGTCCCAGGCCGCGTCGGGGCCTCACACGGGGACTAGGCAAGCATGGCTGAAAAGGTGGCAAGGAGGCCCTCCTAAGGAAGCCTCTGCCGAGGGGGAGACACACAGCAGGGAGTGGGCAACATGCAACCATGTGTGTCCCATGTGTGGGAAGCAGGCTTTGCACAGTGGCTGATACACATTCTGGAGCGGGTCGACCTGAGTGCTTACCCGTGTGGCTCCAGACATGTTGCTTTTCATCTCTGTTGGGAAGCAGGCTTCTCTACGGATGGGGATAATAGTTGTCCATGGCTCAGAGAACTGGCTGGGGGCTAGCCCATCACACTTATAAAGCTCTCCGCACGGGCCTGACAGGTCGTAAGCTCGCCCTATTACGTGCTAGGCAGCGCCACCCCTCAAACAGTCCCTGTCGGCTGCCGCTCTCTAGAAGAGCGTGACAGTGGGGAGGACAGCATCCTTTCGGTTGCTTGTGCTGAAGGAAGGGAGAGACGTGGTGACTGTGATCTCGCTTCTGGGGAAGGCCCCTGAGCCTTATTCCCCCACATGCTGACTCCATGAATTAATGAAACACGTGGCACATACTGGGGGCTTAAAAGACCATTCTCTGATGATAGGTACGGAACCGATAACATTTGGGGAGCAGTTTGCTTTTGTTTGCCTCTCATGTCAGAGATTTCAACCATAATTGGTTTTGAGAAACGGAGGTGTACTAAGGTATGTGGAGATGAGCTCCGAACCAAGGCATTGCACTTTTCCAATCGAGTAGTTCTAGGCTCTTCTGTCGGGGGTATTCCTGAGAGACAGGGAAAGACAGGGTGTGGTGGTAGCCGGCTCAGCACTGGGCAAGGGTCGGCTTGCCTAACAGACCCCAGACGGGCGACAGGGATAGCCTGGAGGGTTTGGAGAGGCACCTGGATTGCCTTCCTGCCATCACTGTCCTGGGAGTTCAGCAGGATGATCACCACCCACTTCCAAAAGGGCTCTTGTTCCGTGTCCTTGGGGTTCCAAGCTCAGGCTAACTTCTGTGCCGTGTTCCTCGACACAGATACTTCTTGTTGAACTGATTCATTCAGCATTTGCCATGCAATGTCCTGGTATTGACAGGTCTGTAGTAAAGCAATCTTAGAACATCTACTACTCTCGAAATCATTGAATAGATAGATATTCCGTGACCATGTCTATATTTTTTATATGTCTGATAGTGAAATCTACTTCAAGACAGAAATATATTCAAGTAAGCATGCATTTTAAAAATAGAGGAACTTGAAAACTGAATGTTGTGTAATATGTGTCCTTAGTAAAATGTAAGTTATATTAGAGTACTAAACAATGCATTGCAAATATCAGTATGTGGGTAGTTTTTTTTTTTTCTCTCCCATATATTGTTTATCAGAAACCTCTGTACCTTTTCCTTTAAAAGAGTCAATATTCATTTGTATTCCATGCTGACAGCTCCAAATTGATGGCTAGCGGTTATCAAATAAATGTTGATGAAAAGCAGCTACTTAACATTTTCATCCCAACAAAGGGTTTTGGAAGGATGGATAATTTAGATCTCAGGGCCTCAACTATAAATAAACAACTGCTTTTTAAATCCCACCTTTCTGTAGTTGCCGATTGTACTGCAAATCTGACAAATGATTTCTGAAAGAGAATGATGAACCCTTATTACCAAGATACTCTTAACATAATCCCAAAAAAGAATTGTAGGTAATTTTACATATACCATAAAGATTGATGGCACACTTCTCCTCTGGCAGCTCGCAAATGTTTGACTAGATCCGAAATGGCATTCAGGCATGATTAAAGATTCTGCTGGGCTTCCCAGAAATCCTCAGTCCCCGTGTCATCCACACCCTAACTCACACCGTGTCCCCAGGGTGGAGCCACGACACCCTACTTCCCGGGGTTTGCAACTGCCTGCAACTTAAGGCTTCCTATAAAGTCTTAAAAATTCATTTAGGGGAACCCGCCACTCCAGCCGGTGTTTATGTGTCAAGGTGTCGCTATTATTTTATCTCGATGGCTCAGTAGCACAGTGGTGACGACCAACAAGACATTGCTTCAAATATTTTATAGCAGAGTTGTTAACATTGTTTCCTTCATATAGCTCTTTCATCTTTTCTAAATTATGTACCGATGCCCCAAAAAGTGGCATGAAAGTCATTTGATGGTGATTAAAGGGCTCTTTTAAATATTTTTTTAATCAGTTTAAAAATGTTTTATCTTATATCAGCAGTAGCGGCTGATTTACTAATGAGATTTCCCTAATGTGGCTCCGTCTCGTTCTCATGATAGGCAGACCAAAAAGCTGATGAGCCAAAAATGGGAACTTGTTATTAAACTGTCATCACATCTGATCCTATAAAGACGTCACTCAGAGCTGGAATGCGAATTCTCTGAGAAGCCAGGAGGGAAAGGGACTTGGGACTGAAAGGCACAGTCCCTACTCACGCGTCCAAGCACAGAGGACAGGAAGGCAGGCTCCAGCTGAATGGATCGAGAACCCAGAGGCTGGCTTTGCCAAACTGTAGTTCATCTCTGCAGTGGAGAATGTGGTCCACACCGTGGGCGGCCCCTACTGCACCAAGCTCTTCTACAAAACCAGTATCACCAATGATGCTATTAAGACTGTGTATCACCCTGAGCCTTGTGGCAAAGAAATCAAACCCAGCTCTTGGTAAAAGATGGGGCTCTTCCAAAATTCCTGGTTTCCAGCATGGTAGCCACACATGGGTTGATACGAAATGAGGTCGACAGCAATTGCTTTCTGATTCCACAGAGGGAAAAGGCATGCCCTGGCCCCCACCAGCTCCCTCCGTCAACCTGATTCTGAATCTCTTTGCAAAAAGACCATTCCCACAGTGCAAGAGTGCAACATGATACCATTTTAGAGGGTCACCATGGCAAGATATTACATTGAGTTTGGAAGAACTGTGCTTTCTGCTTTCCCCAGTGGCCTACTTTGGTCTCTCAGGATTGGAGAGATCCCGATCACTGTCGTGCTGTGGGAACGCTGGTGTCATAAGCATTCCCGAGCAGGGGTGGGGAGCCTCAGTTTGGGGGATGAGCTGACTGGATTCTCTCAACACTAGGGAGCTGATGGCAAATTCACCTGACCACACTTTGGTGGTTTTGGCAGCTGCAAAGTAAAATGGAAATCTAACATATCCAGAAAATTATGCAAAACACCGTCTCCACCTGAACTCTGCCAAGAATCGAGGTTTGAGTTATCGGGGTGAGCATCTCAATTCTTCAGTTGTCTTTAGAGGCACTTTGCCTCCCTTTTTTCCCCACGTGCGGTGCAGAGGAGTCAGATAAACCACTCAAAATTCTTTTGATAAATGTGCCAGCTGCTAAGCTAAGGGTTATTAGGGATGGTAATTTGGATGACATGACACTTGAGCCACACATATCAATTCGAAAAGAAATAGCTGAATCCAAGAAAGTAACTGGCTAGCTGGGGAGTGGGCATGGTGAGGGGCTTGGGGAAGTTAAACACCAATTACTGTTTAATTAAATCGAAGTCATGCCGGATGTTCAAATTCTGAACTAATGGACTTCTCCAACCCAGTCGAGCAGCCAGTAATCGTCAGAACTCAAATCTGACGATAGCCCACCCCGCCTCCACGCCACCCTGCTCCCCACAATCCTGCCACTTGACTGTATTTGAACATTTACTTTGCAGACTAATTCAAATATGACCGTAGAAATGGACACTAAAGTCCTCCCCTACTAAACAAACAAGCAAAAAACTCAAGCCTGTTTTATACCACTTCCCTGAAAGTACAACACCTGCAGAGCCTGATTCTCAAGATGACCTTGGGGCCCAGTGGTTCTGGACCACAGTCACGGTACACACCAGGCAGACCACCCAGGGGGCGGGGGATGTCTCACCACGAAGCGCTTTGCTCAGGCACCTCAACCTTGTAGAGGCGGGACAAATGGTAAGCTTTGGATGGAGACAGAAAAATGCATTTCCCTTAGTGTCTTCCCTAATGGCGACCTTATCCCCGTTACCTTTTCCATCCTCTTCCGCCACCCCCCCTCCCCATCAGCTGATAATTAGTGGGTGCAGCAAGGGCTGTGACGCACATAAATAATCATAAGATGCCAGATAAACTGTATTGGTTTTAAATTAGAGCCGTGCCTCCCGTGTCTCCCTATGAACACCAGCCTATTATTTTTAATTATGGCTTGCAAAGCAAAGTGATTTCTTGCCCTCTTAACAGCATCCCTGACAGCGCTATGTCAGCCGGGATGATATGGTGCCCCACCGGCATACACAGCCCTCGCCACAGCACCAAACCTGTACTCAAAAGGTGAATCGAAAGTAATCAATCGCACTCATCGCAACTTACAATTTGAGGTGGGCTGAGAGGAAATGTACCCCCTTCGTCACTGTCCAATGGCAAATATGGGGTGAATATGACATTTACAAAAAGGTTTTCACAGGATCTGGATGAATTAATACATGCGTCATGTGTCTCCATGAAGTGTGTATGTGTGTGTTTCAGACATTTTCACACAGCACTGAAAACTCTTCCCCTAGCAGCACCGTGAGCAAAAAATAAAGATCTGGTGCCAGTCCCTCTCTGGGTTTTCTATCTGATGGGCCATTATTAGAGTGCTTGGTTGAATTCAGACAGCAGGTTCTAGAAACGTCTTGGTGTTGAATCGCATCATTCATTAAGAAGTCAGTGGGTTGAATGAATTTGTTCTTGGGTGTTCAAAAGAATGCCATCTTTTCCTCTTTGCTCAGAAGAGACCTCTGCTGTGATTGACTGATATGCATATTTATTTTTGAAGCCTCTTCCTCTAGGAAGTATAGAAAGTGACACCAGCAGAGTTGGTGAATTTGCTTTCCTTCCCAGGATGTCACTGCATACCTTTTACGCTCACGCACTGAGTTCAGTACCTGTGGCCATGCTGGGATCCAGGTACATCGGAAGCAGGCGGCGCGAGGCTTGCTCATTCCCAGACAGAATGAAGTCAGCTCATCACCTCTTAAAAAAACAAAAAAAAAATTTTTTTGGGGGGGGGTCTTTTTTCTTTGATTTCAGCAACAAGGAGCTGCCACTTCGGTCTACTGCGCTGCCGCTCCAGAGCTCGAGGGCCTGGGAGGGATGTACTTCAACAACTGCTGCCGCTGCATGCCGTCCCCGGAGGCTCAGAGTGAAGAGACGGCGCGGGCCCTGTGGGAGCTCAGCGAGAGGCTGATCCAGGAGCGACCCGGCGGCCAGTCCAGCTAAGCGCGAGTGCCCGGTGAGCCTCGGTGCGCGAACCCCCGCGCATCTGCGCCTGCGCAGCTGCCGCCGCTGGGCCCCTGCCAACTGACTAGCCAGGGGCTTTCCGCGTTCCCCCCTCACGCAGATCCGCCAGAGTAGAGGGAATTCGGGTAGTCACCGCAGAGAGAAACAAATGTCAAGTACCGAGGGGCAGATGGGAAGCAGGGAGTTGCAGGGCCAAGGGGATCCTCTCTTCTGGGGCTGGGCGAGGCTGGCGTCTCTTTGCTTTCCTGGTGGTAGCCTGTTGGAAGGCGAACGCTGAGCTGGAATGCAGGCTCCTTGTGTCACCCTGGAAGCCCAGGCCGTGCTCGTGCACCGTTTACAGTAGCCAGGCACCCCCTGTCCCCTCAGCCACCGCCACAGCCCCACTGCAGCCAGGAGCTGGCCTTCTTCTCTTTAGGGAACAAGGGGCCAGTGTTGTCCCTTTCATTTGTCCTAACCGAGCTTGAGTGAGCACAGCAGTGACTGAGGAGAGAGCTCTGGGACCCTGTTCCAGCCAGCTGAGAGGGAGGTGACACTTAGAAATGGGTGGGACAGACAAGCTGGTGGACCGCAGAAGGGCCGGCCCACCGACATCCTTGCCAAAGCTGCCCCCAAAAATTCTTGACAGATTATTATAAACAAATTTTGCAGATCATTCCCTAGATACCTGTGCAGGCAAGAAAGGAAGTGTTGTGTCCTTGAGAATATACAGGATATGTTGAGGGCAGAGGATAAAAAAGTTCCCTTCATTCCTCATTTACAGTTTCAAGAGGCAACCCGATGGCAGAGGTCCACAGCCTCCTGGTGTTCCTGCTTGAGCATTTCCGCTTCACCTTCCCTCTCCGCCCATCCTAGGCTTAATAAAAAAACATGCTTGAATATTATCACCTGAAGTTTGCACTGTCTCTTTAAATGTTTGTTTCAGTTTTGTTTTTTGTTTTGTTTTGTTTTTTTAGAAAAGAAATCTAGAGGAAAAATAAAGCGCTTCTTGTAGATGCCAGGAAAACACCGCTCTTGTTTCTTCGCAGAGTTTGTTTTGTTTTTGTGCTTTGTGGCTGTCTGTGGGCCAAGCTGTCTCCCGTGATTAGCAAGCCAGCATCATTTTTTCTGTTGGAGAAAAAGAAAAAAAAAATGACTATTGTTTAATTTCACCTTGAGAGGTTTTGTTATTACTGCTAGTGGGTTCTTTCGGTCCTCAGTGGTTTGCTCCCCCTGTAATTATCAAGTTCTGGATGACTAGGGACTCTCTGTGCATTAGAGTGGGGGCAGTTGGGGTCTCCTTCCCACTAACCCCTTTTCTCATTCCAGCAAGGATGTAAGGAAATCCACTTTGGCCTGCCGGAGGGAATGCTTTTGCTGAAATGCCGGGAAATTCCAGGTGTGATGTCAAAATCATGCAGATCCCCTGCATTAGGGCTACCACGTCTGTGACAGCTTAAACACATCCCTTCCAGTAGGTGCATCATCTTAGGTTCTTCGGGCTGAGCGGAGAGATAACTAACTCTAGCTAAGCTGTAGGCAGTTGGGGACGGTAGAAGTTAAACCAGTGAAAAGACATTGGAGTATATCAGCCAAGGTGGTACCCAAAATATCAGAGAGAACCAAGGGGGAGAGTCTGGTGGCCGCCCACCTCCCTGCGCTGTCAAGGTCACTGGGCTGCTTCCCACATGGACCCTGCACCAGGAGGGTAAGCAGAGGCTTGGGGGAGAGGTGCGTATTCCCCCAAATCAAGAACCCAAGTTACACAAAGTCTTCATATAATCATTTGCTCAGCAAGCATATACCCAGTGCTACATTGTAGAAATCCAAAGTTTAGGGTAACTACCCATGTTTCCTGCTATATCGTGGGCCTGTAGGCATCTTCACATTGTACAAGGTGAGCAAGTGGGCGCCACGAACCTCACCCCTTTCTTAGCTTGTTCCACACCGCAGGCTGCTACTGCGCACCGCAAGCCAGGGGCGCGCGCACGCACGCGCAATATAGTAGCCATGTGATACATCTGCGCACGTAATAGAGATTCTAATTGTAACAATCCTGCTGTGCCACTATCACTGCTTCTAACTGCAGATACTATTTACTGAGCATCTACTACACGCCACTTGCTGGTCTAGGCTTATCACACCCGTTATCTTATTTTATGCACACATGAGGAAGCTGCCGGTTCACAGAAATGAAGTCACCTACTGACATCGCGCTACTCCGAGTAAGCAGAGTCGGTACTTGATCCAAGCACATCACCTTCAAACCCATGCACCGTCTGCTACGTTGCACTGTTTAACAGGTAACCTGCAGACTAGCAGTGTACGTGCACTGAGTTTATACAACGGGTGAGGTATGAAGACGACCCAGTGCCCAGCGCCAAGTATAAACTTTGCAAATTATTTCTGGACACGCCATTTACCCAGCACCAGCCCCACAGGCCTTCCCTTTGGTCCTGGTTCTGAACAGGTCTGCATCTGGCCTTGGCTCCCTAGGTCTAACTTCTAATGGACTCAGTGCCCAGAGTGCTCCGCATGGGAAGAGAGAGCCAGTTGATCTAGAGTCATTTTCTCCTGAGTGGCTCTCCCTCCCAAAGGCAGTCGACTTTCACTTCCATGGCTGATCGAGGGAGACCCTTCTATCAACAGGAAACAAGAAATAGAAGCATCCCCAGCAAAGACTGAACCTGTGGCTTGTGGCTTTGCTGTTTAAAGTGGGGCTCTGGGTGGTTTTGTTTTGAACTTCAGTGAAGGAGGCCTGATTACTTTCATTAAGGTCAGCACTAGGCCAGAGAGCCTGCCTCGCTCCCTGGCTGCCCATTCTGGTCGCCAGCACGTACCATTTTTAGAGGTTTACAATGAAAAACCTTCTAAAATAGCAACACTTTCCCTATAGGTTAACTCTTTGTGTCTTTCAACACATCCAAGTAAGTTTGGTTGAGTTCATTTTAGAATACTAAGAGACATCACAAAATGTTTTCCACGCGATCCCCTAAAACACTGCTCTAGATTACACCTCTTGATGAATTAAGGTTCTACCACTCAAGGCAATTCTTAAAAGGAGATTCCAACAGAGAGAGTTTCTTATTACCTTTTAAATCTTTGTACTATTTAGTTGACTGCTCCTCTTTTCCCTTTTTCCCCTTTTTCCTCCGACTAAGTCTTATTCCTCAGTTTTCAGTAATTTTAATGGAGGCCCAATATATTGGCTTGCTGGTGGGTCATTGTTTGGAAATTCATATGTTGGAGCAGTTGGGTTATTTCTAGTTTCTGCTGTTAGAACTAATGGCTCATTTAGTGTCTTTATGCATACAGCTTTTTCCTCCTGTTAATTTGCCTCCTCAACATAAACAGTTATGGAACTCCTGGGTCCAAGAGCTCTTATTTGGCTCTTACTGCATATCGCCTTATGCTGGCTGGAAGGTTACAACGTCACCCCTATTGGATGTTGCCATTTGGGTTTTTTTATTTATTTTTATTTTTTTGAGAGAGTACAAGCAGGGGCTGCGGTAGAGGGGCAGAGGGAAAGGAAGGAGCAGACTCCCCACTGAGCAGGGACACCCCCCACCCCCAGCATGGGACCCCAGTACCTGAGCCAAAGGCAGATGTTTAACTGAGTCACCAGGTGCCCCTTTTACATATTTTAACTAACTTCACACCGTTAGAATCTGTAACTATTTATATAAAATGCCCCCAAGCAGCCGGTCTCCTTATTGAAGGCAGAAGCACTTTGTCTTTCATTTTCCCACTGGACCAAGTTCACAATTTTTAATTAGAGTGGAAATTCCAGGTGAGTCTACATTCAGTTTGGGTAGGAGAAAAAAAAAAAAGCCGCCACACTCCCACCTCCTTCCCACGTTATTCAACCAGCGAATGCCCTGACTTCCTTACAATCACCAAGAGAAGCACTCCAGGGACCCTGTCTGAATACCATGTAAAGACCAAAGTAGCCACGCAATGAGCCACGGTTCATTCTGGCTTCTGTGTATAGCCCCCTCGCTGAAGGGCCGTCTGCTCAGATGAAACATGCCGCACCCTCTAGGAGATCATCACCCCTCCAAGCTCATCCGTTTACAAGGCCGTGCTCTGCTGCACCTTGAGTGCGGGAGAATAAAAGCGGCTTTTAATTTTCCCCATAGATACATGCAAATGGAGGATCTCCATCTCGTTCAGATGAAAGAGGCTGTGTGCCTTCCCCAACTTTCCTGGCTCTATCTGATGTTCACGAGGAGCTTGTCCTTCTCCTCTGGAGTCACGAGCATTGCTCTTTTGAGGCCGGGCACTCCAGACGAGAAGATCCACTTTTATAAAATTCTGTTTCCTGAGTGCTTACCAAGACTTCGTGCAAAATTTGAACTCAAATGCTGTTTTGTCCTTTTAAATCTCATTACTTTTGAATTAAATGTCACTGTCCCTTTTTCACCAATGAGAAGAACATTTGACTCCTGTGGCCACCACTTCCTGTGTGACGTTGTCCCAGAAATTTCACCTTGCTGAGCCCGTGAGTCTCTAAACCACTCTGTGTTTGTGGCTTCTCTTGCCCCTCCAACTTCATCCCTCCCGGTTCTGCCTCCTACATTCAGACTTGTGTATACTCCTCTAAATGGAGCAAATGTGGTTTCCATTAGTAGTCTACCTGAAAATGGTTTGATTCTTTCTCTGTATCCTTAAATACGACTTAATGAGATTTGTTGGGTGGGGGAGGGGGGAGTCCTATCATTGTATTTAAATACAGTCGATCTTAGAAACAACTGCTGAATAATTTTCTTTTAAACAAAATATATTGCTGCTCTGATTAGAAATGAAAATTAAAACTCTTCGAACTATAGGGCCAGAGGGTACATATCTCAGTATTATAAAGGCCACCTATGCAAAACCCACAGCAAATACCATTCTCAATGGAGAGAAACTGAGAGCCTTTCCCCTACAGTCAGGAACATGGCAGGGATGCCCACTGTCACCACTGCTATTCAGCATAGTACTAGAAATCCTAGCTTCGGCAATCAGACAACAAAAAGAAATAAAAGGCATCCAAATCGGCAAAGAAGGAGTCAAACTCTCACCCTTTGCAGATTACATGATGCTTTATGTGGAAAACCCAAAAGACTCCACTCCAAAACTGCTAGAACTCATACAGGAATTCAATAAAGTGTCAGGATATAATAAAATCAATGCACAAAATCAGTTGCATTTCTATTCACCAACAACAAGACAGAAGAAAGAGAAATTAAGCATTTGATCCCATTTACAATAGCACCCAAAACCATAAGACCAAAGAGGCAAAGGATTTGTACTCAGAAAACTATAGAATACTCATGAAAGATATTGAGGAAGACACAAAGAAATGGAAAAAAATATTCCATACTCATGGGTTGAAAGACCAAATACTGTGAAAGTGTCTATGCTACCCAGAGCAATCTAAAAATTTAATGCAATCCCTATCAAAATACCATCAACTTTTTTTCACAGAAATGGAATAATCCTAAAATTTGTATGGAATTAGAAAAGACCCCAAATAGCCAGAGTAATGCTGAAAAAGGAAGCTAAAGTTGGTAGCATCACAATTCTGGACTTCAAGCTCTATTACAAATCTGTAATCATCCAAGACACTACAGCACTGGCACAAAAACAGGAATCAATGGAACAGAACAGAGAGCCCAGAAATGAACCCTCAACTCTATGATCAACTTATCTTCGGCAAAGCAGGAAAGAATCTCCAATGGAAAAAAGACAGTCTCTTCAAGAAATGGTGTGGGGAAAATTGGACAGCCACATGTAGAAGAATGAAACTAGACCATTTCCTTATCCCATACACAAAAATAGACTCAAAATGGATGAAAGACCTAATTGTGAGACAGGAACCCATCAAAATCCTCAAGGAGAACACAGGCAGCAACCTTTTCCATCTTCCAAGAAGCTGCAGCAGCTTCTTCCTGGACACATCGCCAAAGGCAAGGGAACCAAGGGCAAAATGAACTATTGGGATTTCAAGATAAAAAGCATTTCTTTCCTTTACTGTGCAAAGGAAACAGTCAACAAAACCAAAGTACAACCAACAGAATGGGAGAAGATATTTGCAGATAACATGTCAGATAAAGGACTAGTATCCAAAATCTATGAAGACCTTATCAAACTCAACACCCAAGGAACATATAATCCAATCAAGAAATGGGCAGAAGACATCCAAATGGCCAACAGACACATGAAAAGTGCTCAACATCACTCCGTGTCAGGGAAATACAAATCAAAACCTCAATAAGATGCCACCCCACACCAGTCAGAATGGCTAAAATTAACCAGTCGGGAAATGACAGATGTTGGTGAGGATGCAGAGAAGGGGAACCCTCCTACTCCATTGGTGGGAATGCCATCTGGTGCAGCCAGCCTCATAAACAGTATGGAAGTTCCTCAGAAAATTGAATATAGAGCTTTGCTACAACCTAGCAATTGCACTACTGGGTATTTACCCCAAAGATACAAATGTAATGATCTGAGGGGGCATGTGCACCCCACTGTTTATAGCAGCAATGTCCACAATAGCCAACTACAGAAATGTCTACAGACAGTTGAATGAATAAAGATGTGATATATATACAATGGAATACTACTCAGCCACCAAAAAAAAAAAAAAATAAAATGAAATCTTACCATTTGCAATGACCTGGATGGAACTACAGGGTATTGTGCTGAGTGAAATAAGTCAATCAGAGAAAGACAATTATCATATGATCTCACTGATATGTGGAATTTGAGAAGCAAAGCAGAGGATCATAGGGGAAGAAAGGAAAAAATGAAGAAGAAACCAGAGAGAGACAAAGCTTAAGAGACTCTTAATCTCAGGGAACAAACTGAGGGTTGCTGGAATGGAGGGGGTGGGAGGGTTGGGGTGGCTGGGTGATGGACATTGGGGAGGGATTTGCTATGTCGAGCGCTGTGGATTGTGTGAGACTGAAGAATCACAGACCTGTACCCCCGAAACCAATGATGCATTATATGTTAATAATGTTATTAAATAATTTTTTTAAAAAACAAGTGAATACTCAGCATTTAAACTTTGGGGGGGAGGGAAATCAGAAAAACAAATGTGCCCATCAGTCCCACCAATATATCAGAATATTGGGTCAAAATCAACCCAATATTCTGATATATTTTACTTTTTTTGAAACATATTTTACAATGTATTTGTATCTCTTACATTTTAGCAATACAGTTGTGATTATACTCCATACAGTTTTATGTTTCAAGCTAAATAAATTCTTGATAAATCCTTTATCAAGATTTATGATCCTGCATTCAGTGAACAGATATCCCATAGTCGCATCCTCGTTTTCTTGTTATTGGAGAGTTAGGGTTCCTCCACTACCATATTTGTTCAGATAAATAAAATATAGATATATTTGCATAATATTTCAGGGCGGGTGCTGTTTGGTTATTTTCTTAACATGGATCCCAAAGAGAACGCAGGGTCAAACAGTATGGAAATTTTTAAGGCCCCTGGCAGGCAACCTCTTCTGCACTGCCCACATGGCTGGTCTGAACCCCCGCCAAGAGCGTTCCTGAGAAAGAGCAGGTGCGTTTTCAGCCAGGTGCGCTTGCTGTTGACCCGTTCATTCTCCCCAGGTGCTCAGCCTGCGTGGTGCGTGGCAGTGCTCGTCTCGCTCAGGACTGCCTGCTCAAGTCCTGGGGTATGGAACACTGTTCGCTTCTGGAACTAAGACAAGAGAGGACAGGAGCCATGTGTCAGCGAAATAAAAAAGGCTGAATGTGAAAGAATCCAGCAAAACTTTCGGTCAGCCACTTTTGCCAGCTCCTGCAAGTGTTAACAGTGTTAATTGTTCTGCTTAAGAACCTACTGAGAAAGTTTGAAGACTTTCTTGGCTACGCTGGTAAAATGTTCCCAGTTCCCAGCCTGGCTTGCCCTTAGACATGGTCCTGGGGATTTTACCTGGTGTGGCCTAGATTTGAAGGACTTTATGATCAACCGCTTGGCTTTTCCCTCCTACAAGCAGCTGCATCCAAACCCATCTTGGGGAGAGAGGCTGAGCAGATCCTTCTAGATGATTTAGGAAAATTTTCATTCTTGTTTTTCCTAAACAAGATTTCAGAACCTTCTAGAAGCCTGTATCTCCCAAAATACTCCCAAAGACTTCACAGCTTCAGCACTCGCAAAACAGAAATAACAGACATGGAAAAACAGCAACACTCACTTAGGTTTTATATAGACATATACGTCTATATCCTGATATGTTAAATCTCAGTGTAAAAAAAGTCTATTGGTAATAATAAGTACTATTTAAAATGAAATTATAGTGAGCATTAGGAATACAAACCAGTCCCTCTGACGCAGAAACTAAAGTTCTAAGTGTTAATCCTAATATAGGAGGGTTCTTCCAGCCTCGACAGGTGACGGCAGAGTGTGAGTGTGTGTGTGTGTGTGTGCGCGCGCGCGCGCGCGCGCGTGTGTGCACAGAGGTCACCCAAGATTTGGACTCCAAAAACTGCACTAACATACTAGTGGATCTGAGCACAGGCCACTGTTTTTTAAGATACTAACAGAAACAATAGTGTTCTCCAGGACACAGGTCGAGAAATGTTTCTCCTAAAGAAATATAATAATAACTAATAATAATGCCAAAAACTGGAGGTGAGGTGGAATGCCCCACAGGGGGAGGCAGGTCTCCCGGATTACCAGGAAGTGATGTTGTGGAAGAAATGTAATTGGCTGAAATGATGTTTTAACAGATTAAGTGAAAAATGCAAGTTATAAAGGAGTTTATAGGGTATGATCCCATTTTTGTTGAACAAATGTAAATTCGTGCTGCGGTACATATAAATTATGTATGAAGAGAAAGCGGACTGAACTGTGTTAATAGTAGTTATCTCTGGCTAGAGGAAACAGAGGTAACTTTTTGTCTTTATGCTTATCTGCATTTCCCACATTTTCTACAATGAAAGTATGTCCTAACACATTTAAAAAAGTAAAAGTTCTCCAAAGAAAAGGAAACATGCCAATGATCGTGGACGTGCCCAGTGGCCTACCGACACATTGAGCACAGCTGTGGGCTCATTCGAGTCCAGAAATTGGTCTTCCAGAAAGTTCTCTGGGGCTGACACAAGGACACAAAAAGACCTCTTTCTAGTTTCACAGGAACAGGGTGGGGAACTTTAGGGCTGCATGACATGAAGTACACAGGGAAAATAAAAGCAGGTGGATTGCGTTTGGTCCCTTCATGGTTTAAAATGACTGGCCGGCTGGCTGAATTGGGCCTCTCGTTGGTGCATCTCTACGGCCACTACCTCCCTGTGGCTTTGGCCAGGTGAGTGTCCAATAAGAGCCTTCTCCCTGCCAGAGGTGGATGTTCTGCCAAGGTGGAAACACGAGCCCTCACTGTTCCCCTCCTCACCCCTGCCTCAGTGCGCCCCTGCTAACCTCGAGCATCCGTACCCAGCTCCTGCAGAACCCGGCCCCTGGCCGTATGCCAAGCCCCCTCTCACTTTTCGTTTTATTATTGCTTGCTAAAACATTGAACTAAATGACGAGCCAAAGTATTGATTCTGTCTATCCATTTGATCCCTGCTAATGTAACTTTTTTTTATGCTGTTAGAAAAGTAAAGTTACATAGGCTATGTTACACTAAATAAATATTATCAACAAAACAACCCTTAAAAGAAGTATTTAGGCCTGCAAACATCCACAAGCTCTGGCTTCGGGTTGTTTGTACTTTCCTGACGCTTGGCTCAAACTTCAAACCCTTCTTGTCCGGTTCTACTGAGGCTGAGTTACAAAGCTCTCTGCTCAGGGAGCCCAGGGTGGGGGCGGGGAGAGGGGGGATGGGTGCAGCTGGCGGACCCTCCCAGGGTGCACTTCGGAGGCAACTGGAGCAGGACGATCGCTGGCATGGACTCCAGTAAGGACGGCGACCCCAGCAGCTGCACAAAGTGGATCCCGTTTTGAGATGGGACAAGGTGGGTAACAAGCCAGGGATCGAGAGGACCAAAATGTTCTTGGGGAAAGCACCGATGAAGTAGAGAAAGCCCAGTGAGATGCAGCCAGACTCCCTCCTCACCCTCCCAGCTGTTGACCCTGGGGCATCACTGGCCTTCTTGGAGTACCTGGGCCAGGGGACTGGTGAGGATGAAGGCCCTGCTCATCACAAACTCCGCCCCACTGGGCCGAAACGACTCTCCGCCCTTCTGGGAACAGGGCTTGGAGGAGCTGTGGACCCGGCAGTGACGGTGACAATGGTTGGAGGAGGGACCTCTGAGTGCCCAAGCTTCACCCAGAAGACCTGCATTTTGCAGGATGTCTCCTTGATGGTCTACTAAACACCTGCTCCAAGCCCACACCTGCAGTTAGAGCTCCCTTTCCATTGCCTGTGAGCTCACTCCATCCTTGGAGGGAGCTGCCTGCCCTGGGGGACAGCACCAGAGCCATTCAAGGGTCAGGAAATTATGAACAGCCCACAGCTGGGTCCGAGCGCTCTGCACTGGGCAGTGTGCGGGGCACATAAGGTGCTCAGCCTGGAGGCCTTTTGGTACCTCCACCCATCTGTGGAGGGGGAGTGAGGACATCCGCGAGTTGCTCAAGCCCTAGCGTTACCAGTGAGCCACCCAGAGGAGTGCCAGGGGCAGGAGCTTGGTGCCACAGCAAGCATCTGATGGCAACTGCTCTGGCTGGAACTCCTCTCCATTTCCAAGTGCAAGGTGCTGGGTTTGGTCCTAACCTCGTGATGAGACTAGTCCCAGATTCACCTTTTTGAAGAATGAGCTGAGTTCTGTGGATCCGAAGCTGCTGCTGCCACCTGTGTATTAATTTAACTCTGTCTTTGCAGGCCTCGTGCATGCAGTGTTACGCACACCGCACTACCATCTAATTATAAGAAGCTCATCAATTTGCAGGATAGTTGCTTATGGGAAAGAATTATAATAAAAACACTACACCAAACCCTCTATTCTGAAGCGGTAAACATCAGTCACCCAGGGAGAGTATTAGCATTCAATCATACGCTTGCTGAGTGAATCTGCAGAAAAGTTCTTGTCTTGAGAAAACATCCCTGGTTCTTCAACAGTTAACTTTCTAGGACTGCATTGCACAGAACCTTTCTGAGGAATGGGCGCAGGAGGAGGTGGTGACAGAGGAAGCTCCTTTCTATCGCTCTGGTTTGGCCACGGTATCTGTCCCTTGGCTGCCAGGGGACGCTATTGATGCGGGCAGCCCTGCAAGTGGCAGCAAGGTTGTGCAGGAGACACGACCCACAGACAAGCCTGAGGAGGAAACGCCACGGCTCCGACATGCTCTGAGCCCAACAGCAGGCCCAGGAGGCCCGGCCTTGACCCCGCCCTGGCCTTACCCGTGGCCTTGGGCAAACTGGACCTTAGTTTTATCATCAGTGAAAACAGGCCCGTGGACTTCAAAGAACGCTACAGGCCCGAAAACCCCTGCGTTCCAATGAAATGAGCAGAGCGCACATCCCAGGGCTACTGCTGATCAACCTTCAGCAAGCGATGAGGCCTCTCTGTGTCTACAAAGAGGCTGCCCGCTAAATGCCCACTCCACGTGGCTGCTTTTAGAGACTGAAGAAATCAATCAAGCAGGGGGAAAATCGACGCTCAGGCTTATGATGGATGTCAGTTTGCTGTCATGCAGTGTCCCTTCCGAATGGGACAGTCTAAGAGAGAACAGCGCCCCCTTTCTTGAATAAATTGCACTTATGTAACAGCAAGAGGGGCCCCTGAGGTCTCTGGCCACCGTTTTATTTGGGGGCAAGCCGGGCACACATACTGTATTGCCTCCACCTCTCCTCAGGAATGTCCTCTTTAATTCAGTGGGGTAGGGCTGCATTCTGTCACATTTCTCTGCCCCCAATTTACAGTCACCCCTTGTCTAACGCTGGCTGAAGTCTGTCAGGTCTGGTTCAAATATCTATTTTTAAAAATCTCCCAAAAAACAAATTAAAATAAGAAATGTCATGCTCTTCTGTGTAGTCTCACTAGCTTGGCCCCCGGAGTAACAGGGAAGATAGTTTCTAGGCACAAGAGATGCAGCAGCCAGGGCCCCGTCCCCACCTGGACGCGCCGTCCGGAGAGGAGTGGCCAGCTGGAGAGGCCCCCTCAGGCTCGCTCTTCACCCATGGGCTCCTCTGGGACAGGATACTGAGGTCTCCAAAGCCCAGGGCTTTTGGGGGCGGACTGTTAATGACCCAGGCAAGGATAGGGGAGGGGGATGCGCCCTTTTGGTATTCTGACCTGGTTTCTTGGGTAAAATTGGACAGGAGTTCTTGCCGCATTTTATCTTTTAGCCTAAAATCAGATATGTACCTACAGGAGTCCTACAGCGGTGCGATCTAGGTCCTGAAAGTTGGAAGAAGCGGAAACACAATGACCCGCGTTCCGGGATGGCGATCGTTATCTTAGCACCAAGCACAGAAGGAAGATGCTATGCCTATTTGACTCAAGGGTGACTTGTATCTACGTTCCATCAGCTGTCTAGTCACCAGACACCAGCCCGCCCATCTTTCTATTGGCTCACCCCAACCATTGGTAAAGGCAGTACTCACACTGAAGAAGAAAACAGGAAAGCAAATATAAAAATGCGAATGTAGCTATGGAGACAGTACACACATAAAAAACACCAAGAAAACACACTGTGGTCTATTAACATGGCCATGCCTGCAAGCAGTGGACACAGAGAGACATGCATACATGCACATTTCCTTCCTTCCGTCCCACTTACTCGAAACACTTACATACTTTATAAACTTTCTAGACAAGAACATTTCGTGTGCTTTCGGTAACACTGGTATAATATTCCAGAATTTGGATGTTCCCTAATTGACCTGACTGCTCCCTTGGTGTTTAAAGAAAAGAAGGTGGAGTCCCTAGACAGTCCAACATCCCAGTCCAGATCATGGAGAAGTTCACAGAAATGGCTCTAGAAACATACTTCACCCAATAGTAGATGGGGGGCTTTGGGGTTTACACCCTCCCTGCCTGGCCCTCGAGGCACATGAGCTTTGTGTGAGATTTGGTTAGAGGACAGACAGTTAAAAATCAAAAAGCCCAGGTGAATATGCATCCGAAGTTATTTGCTCTCTAAAACAAATGTGTTCCCTGAAAGTAGCTGAAATTTCCTTCCCAAGTGAACCATACATTTGAACGGATTGGACAGGGAGAAGTCCCAGAAAGAACACTCCCGTTCAGTAATAGCTGGGAAAGTAATGAGCAAGCACCCACGCAGGTTTTCACGCCATGGAGAAGGATCTTTGCCTAAATCATGGGGAAACACATTTACAGGATGGGTCGTTTATTCACGCAACAAACAATCCTTAAGCACCTCCTAACATCAGGCCGGTTTAAGACCCTGAAATACAGGTGTGGGAATCCTGCAGGGCGTTAGCCCCAGAGCTCAGACCAGGGATTAGAAAGAGACCATAAACCGGCCATTTAGAGACCCTTGCACAACTGCAGGGGACAACATGACACTGGCTCGGTAGTCGCCCGAGGGGTAGAGTTTATGGAGATGAGTGTGGCTGTCTGCCTCCAGAGTCATGCATCGGGGGCCGTGTGAATGACGATGGCATTCCTGATGAATGCTTTGATGCAAGTAAGCCTAGGCACTATGGGATCCGAGCAAAGACCTGCCTTACGGGAGGGATACGGGGAGCCAGGAAAACTCCCCGTTATTCAAAGGTGACACTGACATTTGAAAAATAGTAGACAAGTGGATTCAAGAATAAACTTGTAGAACAGAACAGGATCAGATGCTAATTTTTGCTTTCATTAACTATTTTAAGCAATGGGATCCGACACCTTCCCAGCCTCCCAAGACCTTCACGGGGAAGCAACCTCCTCATTTTCAAGGCACCGCTGGGTCTTCTCACACTGTTCTTGGCTGTGGTGGCGTCTCCCTCACACTCGCGCCCCGTGCTGTGACTGCCGCAGGGTCTTCCAACTGTGACACTGGTTTGTGAGCCCCCAGACATGGGTGCTTCAGCACGGGCCACACAATTAACTTTCCTTTTGCCCTCAGCCAGATTTCAAACAAAGTCCCCCAGGGATGTCTGGAAAATTAATTTATTAAAAAGCAATAGCTTGACAATACACATGATGGCAGGAGAAATGAATATGTTCAATATCTTATAAAACAGTTGGCAATCACATAATAGAGCGTTCATCGTCAGTTCAGCAGCTTGTCTCATTATGCTCGGCAAATAGTTGTAAAATAGTGTATTATTCATGAACCAACATGTGTTAATTACTTTTAGTGCACATTTATTTTTCAAATGCAATAAGAGGTATATTCATCTAGAAAAGCAACTTATTTTGCTCAAGTCTTCTTCAGGATTCTTTCAAAGGAAGAGCCACCGTTGTGTTTCTCAAACTTGAAAATACAAACCGGTGGAGTGAGCACGTCTGCCCCAGCGTAAAGCAGGCGGAGCCGCCCCTGCCTCCCGCTGTGCAGCGACGGCTAGCGGACACTGCCCCAGACAGAGAGCCCACCCAGACCTGGGCCAGTCCCGCTGGAGATGGGTGAGAAGCAATGTGGCCACCCGAGCGTCAGTGTGCACCTGGCCGTGTGACTCGCTTTGCGATGGGATATGAGCCGGCAGACAAGCAGGGACCCAAACCGCTCTTACATTACTCAGTGTGCCTTTTCATCTCTGCCATTCACCACGAGGGAAGCACACCCTGGAGAACAGCAGTCCAAGGAAAATGAGAGACACACGAAGTAGACAGGAACCCAATCCGTAGCCTTGATCAGCTGACCCTCAGCCTACAGACACACAGGTGAGCGACTGTAATGACTGCTGCTTTAAACCACTGCATTGTGGGGTTGGTTTGTTATGCAGCAAAAGCTGACTGATACACGTGGCATATGTAAAATGTACTTTGGGATGCCCCAGGAGAGCCTCAGCCCAACAGTCCTTCACCTCTATTTCACCCACTCTGGAGGATGCTTGGCCCATGGCAATGTAAGCCTAAGCAGAAGCCACATACAATATAAAGAGAAAACAGATTTTTCCCCCCCCAAATGTGAGCCTCAGATTGAAAGCCACCGGGGGCAGCTGCTCTGAGAGCCTTGATTTACAGGGTAAGTTACAGAAGGAATTGATTTCGTTGGTGATGGCCGACAATTCCTCACTGCAGTGCTGAGGGGGAAGGCCAACCTCTAGGAATGCCTGACCATGCAGGCTTGTTCTAAGGATGAGATAATAGGGAGAAAAATGCAGAGGACCCCAGGTACCCAGGAAGAGGTGCTAGCAGCCAGGACGGTCATGAGGGTGGCTGTCCTTTGACCTCTTTGCTGACAAGGGGACCGGCTGCGGAGGGAGGGGCAAAAAGCATGCTCTCCCCTTCCCTGCTGCCAGCCAAGCGTCCCTAGCACCCAGGTGTGCTTCCTGTCCCTCTCTCGAGATGCCCTCCTCGGCAATGCCAGCCCTGCTGCCCTCCAACACCACAGGAAGCCCAGCCAGGTCCCGAAACCCTGACGCTTGCATAGCCCATCCTAGCTGGCCCTTGGCTGGTGGAGTCATAGAGTGGGCTTCAACAAGCAGAAGAAGATCTCTGAATCAAGCACCTGAATTTCAAATAGACTCACTTCCTGGCCTCTCTCCCTGCCATAACTCCCAGGCCCAGCTGGCCCTCTTGGTCAGAGGAATGCAGGGACATCGCAGGGTTCGAGTCAGCCAGCCCAGCAAATGTCTGCATGTCAGTGCAGATGGCGTCCTCTACATGGAGTCTCCTTTCCCTCCCTCTCCCTCCGCCAGGTCTACCCAGGGGCACATCCTGGCAAAGAATGCCAGCTGGTTCATTCCCCAGGGCACGTCCAGCCTCCCAGACTCTGGGCCCCACTGACTCCCACATATACTTCTCTAGGATGAAGCAAAGATGCCGTTCTGCCTTATCTGATCAGTCCCTGGCTTGCCTTCATTCCTGAGCTCCTTGAGAACAGAGACCACAACTTCATCACCCCTGGGCCCCCAGCCCATGAACAGTGCTGAGACACAGAAGGCGCTTGGGAAATGTGTGCAATAAATTACTGAATGCTTTTGCTGAGGCCTGCCCCTGAGGTCTCTTTCCTTCCGACCAAACGTGGCTTCTCCAGGCACCTCTCCTATGCTCCCCATTATCTAGATCCCCAGCATTCCTTACTGAACAAAGCAGCAGACTGTAGCTTCTTCTTATTAGGAGTTAAAAAAAAAAAAAAAAGGCATGCCATCTCCAATGACTCCAAGCCCTCCAGGGACAACCTATGCGAGGTTTACAGCAATAGGGAGCATGCGAGGACATTTCTAATTAAATTCTTTAGTGCTTCTACTTGACCTCATTTCAACTGTGCCATAAATCTAAAAAAAAAAAAAAAAAACCCTCAAATCCAAAATTTTAAATAATGCTTATGACTTGGTTCAGAACAGGGAGGGACTCTCCCCGTTAATCCAGGAGCTGCGCACTTCGCTTGCCAGGGTGTATTTTAAGACAGGGTCAGTTAAAGGCCACTGACCATTTCAATTAAAATGTTTTCAAGGATTTCTAAATAATAAACTGATCTTGCCTATAATTACAGATGAAATAATAATTAAAAAACCCCTCACAAGCCTGTGTGTAATGTCACGGCCTGCCGTCTGTGTCCCCGTCCCAGGACAGGCACCTCCGTGAGACACGGCGCCATGGAGACAATTAAAGTATAAATCCCAAGCACCCATTAACACCCAGGCTCTGTTAGGCTGACTCCGTCTTTGATCACATTAAAGCCCCATAGAATTTGCTAGTGGCTTGGGAGAGAATGGTGTTGGTCCTTCTTAAATGAAAATGTAATTCCACTCTGTAAATCTCTGCTGTAATTGGTTAATAAGCATGCACTTTGGCGAAGGAACCACTGGGAATGACTGGCTGGAGGATGCCCCCCACGCCGTAATTCTCACTTCCCACAGTTCTCCTTGCTAAGGGGTGGTTCTCCTTTGCACATCTCCCGGGCTTTCGGAGTGTGGGGACCTGGAAACTCCCAGGACATTGGTTCCTACTCAGAGGCCGCTCGTGAGAAAGAATGGTGTTATTTTTACGCCATTTAATCTATCCTGGGCATTATTAACGTCAGCACTGTAGGCACTGGGTTGGACAATTCTTCCTTGGATGGAAATACCCTGTGCATTCTAGGGTGTTAAGCAGCACCCTGGGGCCCGGACAACTAGACGCCAATAGCGACACCTTACCCTGTTGCGACAACCCAAACTGTTTGCAGACATTGCCAAATGATGTCCCTTGGGGGCACGAGCTCTGCCCCACCCCCAGTTAAGAACCTCCAGTCTAGGGAGATGCCCCCATGTGCCATGGTCGTAGCATCCTGCAATGGTGACTCATGACAATGCAGTCACTCTTCCTTGCTTGATTCTCTTCTGCCCTAATTTCTATCACCTTTTCCCCCTTCGGACTGTCCTCCCCTTCATGTTCTGCTCCTACCTCTGTGCGTGGCTGGTGGGTTCTGGGATGTGACCCAAAGTCGAGGCTCTTCCTTCCAGGAATGCCCTGTGACAGGCTATCAACAGAAAGCCCTTGCCTCTGGTCCTCTTGGACAAAATCTAGCCTCCCCTACCCCTGAAGGCAGTTTTGTAACTGCAAACCAGTCTCTCCCAGAATACGAGCTGTCCCTGGCTGGAAGAGAGGTCATGATGGAACCTTTACGCTTCTTTCCAGGCTCCTGGAGAAAGGTGCTTAATTCTTAATTCCTAGGTTTCCACTGCCTCTGATAGAGCCAGGGCACCATAGTTCACTCTGTCTTTCAGTTTATTTTGAATGCTCAGTCTATTTCTTTTAATAGTCTGTGACCAGGTATTGGAGAAAAGGAAATCTGGGCTATTCCGTGAACTTGAGTTAAAATGTAACACTTTGTGTTGTTGTTGCCAAAATGCTGTCATTCTTGCATCGGGGGCCTCATGCCCTCAGCGGGAGAGGAGGTGGTACAGGCACATGTGAGGCAGCGCGCTGCCCTGGAAATGGGCAGTGGGGTGGCAAGTTAAAATACAAGAAACTGATTTTAGTCTGCATTTCCAATAAGCAACACATATTTCTTATGTAAGTATGCCCCATATAATATGGGATCTACTTATACTAAAATATATATATATAATCAGTCCTTTATGTGAAATTAAAATTTAACTGAGTGTTTTTTTGATTTTTACTTAATCTGGCCACTCTGGGCAGGCCAGATCTCTTTCTCTCAGGGGGTGTTGGGTCTGAGTTTGACCCCACCCTTCCACCCTACCCTCAGTTCCTCAGGTTCTTCTGTGGACCCGGCCGTGGTTGCCCTGAGCCCCTGCACGGCAGGTGGTCACCAGGGGACGTGAGGGCTCAAAGGGAGCCCAGCGCAGATGTGGTTCCTCATCCGTCACATCCTGTTGCCCTGACCATGCCGGCCACACGCCCAGGAGATCTGGGTACCTTTCTAGGCCTGACTTCTCGCGGGCACTCCCTGGGTCACAGCACAGCTGAGGTCTGCTGCTCCGGCCGTGCGCCCACGTGCGTGGTCTCGCTGAAAAGTGAAGCGTTCAGTAGAGGCCAATCTGACCCATGCCTTCTGAGCTCATAACTCAGTGTTCTAGTAGATCCTCTCGCCACTGCTTCTGAAATCCTGCCCGTCCGGGGTATTCTCGCCACCCTCCAGAGCTCCCGTGCCCTGAGCAACAGCTGAGTGATGTCTGCTCACTCTTACATAGTGTCACCGACTGCCCTGGTTTGCTAGAGACTGGGGGGTCCCTAGAACTAAGGGTCACCCTCGCTCTAACTGGTGAGGTTCTGACAAACCAGCATGGCACAGCCGCCCCAGTGGACATCGTTGGCAGAGTTCTCTGGGTACGTGGTTGGCAGTGAGCAAGCCTCCAAAACTCAAATGCCAACCCACTGAATGACAGGGTCCTTACTCATACCCACACCAGGCTGGTGAATGAAAGTGAATTCTAGACTCTCAACAAACAACCCGCTATTCAGTCCTGAATTAACCATCACCTCCACCAAGAGGCCTTCTGGGACCATGCTGCCCAGGTAGCCCCAAGCCCTAAATTCCAATCATATCTTTGTAGCATGTCTCACAATTGGTAGTCACGTGTATACTGTGTTTTGGGGGACAGGGGAGAGGGCTCTATTTGCTTGTTGTCTGTCCTTGATAGCCAATGAACTCCATGAGGCCACCAATGAATGTTTTATTCATTACTGAAACCCCAGCACTTAGAATCATCCTGGCACACTGCAGGAGCTCCAAAAATACCTACAGACTGAACAAATGGAGGACTCGGTGCCTTGCAGCATCAGGGGCAGAGGGTGAGGGGGGTAGGGCTGAAGAAATAGAGCCCTTGCCCTTAAAGGGTTGGAGGGCAAGAGTGTTGTTTAAGCAGATGGTGCCGGCACAAGATGGAAGGTTTACGGGGATGTGAGGACCAGAGGGAGCTGCATAAAGCCATGTCCAAGAAGGCTCAGCAAAGGATTTGCCCAAATTATTGTTTTAATGGATCATCACGGATGGCCCAGGACGTCTTCCTCTCTGCTTAACAACAACACTGCAGAGGGGAACAGTGCAAGGGCATGGGTGGCAATGGGGTTCAGAGTCCCACAGGGTGGGTATGAGTGAGGGAAGACTATATATAAAAATTGACTTGGGAAGGCTGAAGAGACATCTGAAGCAAATTGCACCCAGGTCTATCCAACAATCCTATTTTTTTAAATGAAAAAAAAAATGGCAGGCTGGATTTCATGGTTATGCAATTTCTGTCTTGTCAAAATATGCCAGATTCTTCTTCTTTTCCACCTTCCTCACAAGCTGTCTGCATGGTGTCATTTTTTTTTAAAGCTTTTATTTATTTGACAGACAGAAACACAGTCAGAGAGGGAACACAAGCAGGGGGAGTGCGAGAGGGACAAGCAGGCTTCCCGCCAAGCAGGGAGCCCGATGTGGGACTCGATCCCGGGTCTCCAGGATCATGACCTGAGCCGAAGGCAGTCGCCCAACCAACTGAGCCACCCAGGCGCCCAGGTCTCATTTTGACTAACCTCCTCATCTCACTCGAAAACCCACCACGACCCCCCTGCCCTCAGCCCCACTCTAGCCAACGTCATCTTCCTCCTCTTCTGCCTCTATCCTCTCAGGCTGCCAGGAAGCAAGGGGCACACCTCTTTAAACATTTATACCAGTTTGTGAATGACTGCTTGGGCTATCTGAATCTAAAGAAGAGTGTGATTTTTAATAAGGAATCCTTTAGCTGTCTGAATTTCCCATTAACTTGCAAGAGTTTTAACGCCACAAATCATGTGAATGTCACCATGTGGCCTTCTCCCTTATCTCACGGGCCTAGGTTCCAAAATACATAGACCACTCACACAGACACCCATAATATGGTTCTCAAAAACAAAAGTTTGAGTCCTCTTTATTATGTTTGCCTTCCTTTGCCAGGTTGTTTTCTTTTGTGGCTATACTTAAATATTGCAATATATTCCTCAGTTTGTTATTAATGAGAAAAGAGAGGAAAAAGGGTGTAGACATCTCTCAGAAATTAGATAGCAAATCTAATTTCCAACAAGAAATGGTTAAATTTTAAGTGGATTTTAATAGCTGTATTAGTACACTGGTTGAGACATGTGACCTGTGGAAAAGTTATCTAGGGATAACTAGATAGGAATTCAACATCTGTACTTGGCCTGAGAAAAATGCCAGAGTGAAGGGTACCCAAACTGGAAATTTTTTATGCCCATCTATCCATCCACCCTTCCACCCTTCCATCCATCCATCCATCCATCCACCCTTCCACCCTTCCATCCATCCATCCATCCATCCACCCTTCCATCTGTCTACCTTCCATCCATCCACCCATCCATCCACCCACCCACCCATCTATCCATCCATCCTTCCAACCATCCATCCATCCATCCACCCACCCATCCACCCTTCCTTCCATCCATCCA